>BKCP01006626.1:2181844-2216896 GCA_008636005.1 Striga asiatica
AATAAAATCATATATAGTTAGTAAATAAAAAATATATTATTTTAAAATTACTACTTTAATAATATATTATATATAGAAGTATCATTTTATTTTATTATAAATAAATTTTATTTTATTTTATTTTATTTATATATACTATATTAATTCAATTCATTAAAAAGTATATTTAAATTTTTTACTAAAATTTATTTTACATTTATATTTTTTAATTTATTTAAATAAAATTATCATTTTATATTTTTATTAATTAGTAATTTATTTATTTATAATATATTTATTTATTGTTTTCAAATTTAACACATAGTTTTATTCAATTTAATTTTTATTTTGTTTTATCTTAATTATATTTCTTTATAATTACTTTATTTTTTGATTATTTTATTTTTTGTTTTGATTAAGTTTTTTTCTATTTTGTTGTTCTAAATAAGTTTGTGCTATGTATGTAGCATAAAATGATGATGGCACAATGGTTGGAAGCCTTAATATGGAGCTTTTGGCCCAAGTTCGAATCCTACGAGCATCAAAGCATTAATTTTTGTCAATAACGGCTAGTAAAGCAAGCGGCAAAATAGTAAATTTTAATTTTAAAATAAAAAATATATGAAAAAAATGAATAATTATCGCATTACAGCAATGTGTACTGCACGCTCCGTTGGACGGAGGGAGAGAATTGTGCAACAGATAGTTAATTACAAGGGGGTATTACGCAATTTTTAAAATATCAAGGGAAAACGTGCAGATTTCGTATAATACAGGAGGGTCATGTATATTTTACCCCAGGAAAATATAGAACACCTTTTTTCTATACATTGAATAACATACTATAATACATTTTTGAAATATAATGTTTGTGAAATAGAGAAATATTTCTTATTCCCTTTTATCGATTTTTTAGATATCATTGATATTTGTTATCTAGCATTTTCATAGTTTGCATTATTTTTATATCGATAAATTTGTTTTTGATTGACTCTTTCAATCAGATAATTTCTAAACCGTAATTTAGAATCATTATTTTAAATAGCTCGCTATATTGCTTTTTTTTTTTCATAAAAACGCGACGTAGCTTGATATATTTAGCGTTTTTCTTGAAAAGCTTACGCGAAATGTTGAATGACATGCTTTTTTATGCTATTTTGCACTATTTGGCGCTATTTTGCGTTATATTTCTGCAACAACATTTAAACAATAAAATATTAAAAAAAACATGTATTTTTTAGGGAGTAGTGTCATATTTTCAAATGACAACTAAAAACTAAAATTTTTTATAATGATTTCAAATTAAAATTTTAAAAATACAAAGTCTTCAGTAGAATAGTGTAATATTTATCGGTCTTGTTCTATTATAACATTTTATTTTTTGGTATTTGACATTTAAATTAAACAATAACGTTCAGATTAGTGGTTAGAATTAAGTTGTTGCTAAATTAAAAAACTAATTAAAACATACATACTTATAATAAACTATGACCTACCTTATTATATTTTAATTGTTTGCTTTTATTTTTTAACATATTTGCTTTATTATTCAAATATGAAATATTTAAATATTCATGTTAAGATATTTACATTAACATTTGAGAGAAATAATTCTTAAATGTTATTTTTGAATTCATTCTAATTCTATGATAATTTTTGGAACCAGTTACTCAGTTTTATCATATGCAAATGTGTATATATAATATTTTTATAAAAATAATTTTTTATACTCAAATAGCTTACGCAACATGCAATGCTATTTACGCTACGCAGTACAACGACCAAAACGCGCCGTATTACGCTATACACGTTTTAAAACACTGTTTAGAATCATCTATCATCTACAAACAATGATTATCTATCATCAACTTCACTCAATCAATTCATCTACCATGACCTTAATGATTGGTATAATGGAATGAAATTTGACAAGAATGGAATGAGTTGAAAATTGGAATGATTATGAGAATGGAATGAAACAAGTTTTGTCATTTATGCGTTAGGTATGCAGAAGGAATAAAACCAGAATGAAATGACATTATCATCCTATATTATCATTTATCACTATTTTATAGTAAAAAAAATTATATTTATATTAATGTTATTTTCTTATTTATGAAAATACTATTATTATTTTATGTTTTAAAAATATACTATATTTTAATAAACATACTTTTGCATTGTTACACCCATCTTATATAATAAATAAGTGAATTATGTATTTTTATACATATTAACTAATACAACTATATCATTACATAAACCCCTAGAGAAATATGTGGTTAAATATACTTTTTTATAATATAATTCAATTTATGAATATATATATAATATATACGATTATACAAAATAAATAAGATTTTTCTAAATTATTTATAAATACATGTTTTGTGAGTTTTATTTTTATATAAGTATTTAATATATATAATTAAAATATGACTAATAAATAAAAATAATATTTAAATTTTTTATTTGAATTTTATTTTTTAAAATAATTTTGTTTAATATAATTTAATCATGATAATGTATTTTATATTATATGTTTGTTTGTTATTATTATTTGTTAATTTTATTTTTTGAAAAACTGATTCCTAAATATATGAGAAGGAGAAAATCATCCATTAGCTATGGAATGGCTAATCCCATATACATGGGTTTTGCGATTCCCATTGGAATGGTAATTCCTTTCTAAAAAATATACCAATCATGGGAATAAGAATAAGTAATGGAATGATCATTCCATTCCACGTCATTCCCACATACCAATCAAGCCATTAAATCTTTGGAGTCTATTCCATCTGGGTTTCTTGCTCCATTGTGCGAAAAATGTCACAAATGATATTGTTAGTCTATCTAAGTATTAAGCAACCATACTTTTTTTAATAACAAAAAATCATACTATCATATAGTAAATTGTGGATTCATATAAAGTACATTTCATCCCAATAATGAAGCTTCAAATCCCAACCACTTTCCTAAATTGTGGAAAGCCAAATTTAGAAAGGTTGTATTTTCTATAGTTAATATTTTTCGAATTAGGTCATTTGTGTGAATGGTGAAAATGAGAGGGAGCCAATCACCTTCATTTCCAACATTTGAAAATGATAGTCCAAAAAATTGTTAAAAAATATCCAACTTTTTATCAAGTATAATACATAAAAAATTAGAACCTTTGTTTATTGTGCGTCACGGGATGTCAATATGTCGTAGATACCAAAACCACAAGAAATTGTCCCAATTTATTGAAAGGAAAAAAAAAAAAAAGTTGTACGTACCCTTTGACTTGCTCGTTCATGTATCTAGCTATTAAATGATATATAATTTATTATTCTTTATTTTTTAATGTATTAAATTAGAAACCTACTCCAGACTTCCAAGCTATATTTGTCTGCTTTCGGAAGTCAATTTTTGTGATTTAATTTGTGTTAATTTTGTATAATTGATTGTCTAACGAGACATTATGACTTTAAGGAAAGTAAAATGTTTAAATTAATTTTTAACTGAGAACATCTTAATCAAGTAAATATAAATATAAACGAAGACTTTAGATTAATTTTGATATTTTAAATATAAGCTCAAGCTGTTGGTGGGTGGATATGATATCACAGCAATATATAATCAAATAATAAGAAGAAGCAATATCTTTATTGTAACAAATAAAAGAATAATTCCCCAACACACGTTCAAAAATTAAGAATAAAATAGTAAAAACTAAAAACTAGTATGTAGTTTTATAATAGATAAAGAAACATGGGTAGATTTCCAAGTTTATATTCTACTTCTAGAATTATTGAAGTACTTATTTCTAAAGGATTCTCTATTGTTAAAAAAAAACTTGACACATTCTAAGTCTTGGCTTGGAAAATAAGTGAGGTATAAACCATATAATTGTGTTCACATGTTTTTGTTTTTATGTGGTAAAACAAAATCATAATTTTAGTATTTTGTTTATCAGAATAAGGTAACAGAATATGACTTTTCATTATAGTAAGGCTTAAAAAACAAGTGTGTAATTATGTCCAAAATTTTGTAAACAGAGTCCAATTGCCATACATCAGTTCCCAAATCATACTGCTACTAGGACTTAATGTAAAAACGTAGAAATTTTTATTTAAACAGTAGGACGAGTAGACTCGACTTACCTAACCGACTCGACTTACCTAACCGCTAGGTTGTCTGTCTCGTACAAAAAATTATGTGGACTTAATATAAAAAAATGCATTTTTATTCAAAAAGTATAACGTGCCAGTTCACTTAAATGTTACGTCGCCTCACACAAAAATTTGTATTGTTAAATATTTATATCAAAGTATACATTTTTATTCAAAAAACATAAAACGTCGATTCACCTAATTGTTAGACTCTCATGGCTGGATTCACTGCAGCAAAGTGGTATACTTTTAAAAAGTATCCCAACAAATAAGCAATTCAATTTTATATCATCCCATTAATCTAAATGCAAATTAACAGAGCAATTCAATAAAAGCAAAGAAAGAGAGAACAAAAGAATCTGACCAGTTGGCCTGTCCATTAGATTCATCCTTGTCCAAATGACACACTTAAGTTGCATCACAAATTCCCTAAAAAGGGAATAACAAAAAACCTTGAGCTTATAGAGCATTTACAATCATCCCAACCAACTGATATAATCATATAAACCAAACACACACACACACACACACAGTTTCTTATAATGTGCT
Organism: Striga asiatica; assembly: GCA_008636005.1. Classification (NCBI taxonomy): domain Eukaryota; kingdom Viridiplantae; phylum Streptophyta; class Magnoliopsida; order Lamiales; family Orobanchaceae; genus Striga; species Striga asiatica. The sequence goes on from BKCP01006626.1 coordinate 2,186,524, forward strand.
AACTATTTTTTTCTTTTTTATGTTACAGATATAAACATCCTCCTCAGGAAACAAAAGAATGACTCGAGTCGAGGCTTCTTGAAAAATTTTTGTGTATTTTTTTCTTTTTCCCTAATTTCTTGTGTATCTTGTCCTAATGCTAGTTACACGGACGAACGCCATATCCTTCCTTCGAACGAAATAATGATAATCGAGACATCATCATGGTACCTTCTCCGGTCCCCTTGTGGGATGTCGAGCAGTTCGTGAAAATCCATACCTACAATCGTACCAAAAAAGTTCGGTTATTAGATTTTACCACATCAACTTGCGTTTTTACACGTACTTCACAATTACATACATAATCATTTTACTAAAGAAATAGGTATTTTTCCAAACTACAAAATAGGTGTTTGTTTTCGTACAATCAAAGAGAAACCGAGTTTTTCGATAACTAGACTGATTCTTAACAGTATGTTTTTTTTTTTTGGGGTAGAATTTCATACCAGCTTTCTTGGCAGCACGAAATAGAACCTCTTCAACGAGATGCTGAGCTGGATCACCCTCGGGGAATGTTGATATGAAAGTTTCGACTTCCGAGACAGCTTCCTCGTTCGTGAAGTACTGGTAAAGGCCATCTGAGGATAATATCAAGAATTTGTCCTTTGGGTCCAATTTGTGGTGGCAAAGAGACGGCGAACAAGTTATGTAAGGCAAATTCCCAACATAATCGATTCTGAACATCTCCAGAAGCGCATTGTTCCATTTGGGCTGGAAAAGGGGAAAAATAAATATATAATTCATCAACCAATTCAGAGATTTTCACCTGTATGGGTCGGAACAAATTCTCATATTTGTTCTTCGTGAGTTAACGGCTTAACTGAAATTATATGTAGTGATAACTGATAATCATAGTCCAAAGGTTGCATTTCTTAGATAAAGAAGAATAATAAACAGTTTTAGTCATCCAATTGTCGGAAAGTTGGAAAATTTACTCAGAAAATCCACACCAAGATCGAACCAGCTAACGCGGATACTAATTTTTCATCACATAAATCGAGGACTATTATAGAATGTTAATGCAACCAACATCAGTTTTACTTATAGAAAAAAAGAAAAAAACTGAAGTAAAATGTACCTGTTTGAGATAGCCGGCTCCAAACGCCCGGGTGACTTTGAGTGAACCTTTAACCCTATCATTCACAACTGCACAAGGATCGTCTAAATGCGCATTTCTAATCCTTCTCACTTCCTGAAAACAAACAAAACATCACGAAAAATTTAGCTCAAATAACCATTAAACAGAGGACCTATTATAAAGACCAAATATCAATCCAACCGTAAACAAGAAAAAAAACTATATAGAAAAATCACCTCCTTGACTGATGTGCTATGATCCATCGTAAGCTGCCGAGCACTCAAATGAAGTACGTTGTCATACTCATAACCGTACAAAGACTCTTCACAATCTTTCCCCAATTTCCCACCATGAGATTCACTCTCCGCCTTTTTCCGGGCCAAAACCGCCCGACTATCCCCAACGTTCATCAAGTAAACATCGTCATCCTTCATCACCATTGCAAGCACACAAGAACCCATCAAAGCTAACTCGGGATTCTCCATTAACATCATATCGGCTATCTCCAAATACGAAGCCTCGGTTTTCCTCAAAGCCTCGGATAACGCCTTCAAAACTCCCAAGTGATTCACGGTCGTAATCCCATCCGACCCCAAACCGCTCAATTTCTCCCTTAATTTCCTATCGAGCTCGACTCTCTCCTTGCTATCCAAACTCCTCGACACTAACAACGAACTATCAACCGTGTTCTCACAAGATTCAACCTTTTCGCACCACAAGAGCCCTTTAAGCTCCTTATGAACATTGGAATATAAATTACTCGAGAGAAAATCGGTGGCGTCGGGACCGTTAAACCCGTCGTAAATCCCGACAAAAACCCACCCGTGTTCTTCCGAGATCACGATATGAACTCTATCTTCGCCGGCTTTCCCTTGTGCCCACTGCACGTTTTGGCTCCCGAACGATACATTCCCGAATTCATCATTTTCATCAATCAAGCTCATGTTATCACTACTCAAGTTATTGCTTGTTGTTGTGCTACTATTGCCACTACCATTGCTCGAACTCAAACCGACATTATTGTTGTTATTACCGTTTTCGTTATTCTTATTATCCTTGTTTTTCGACTCCTTGGTGAAATCCCAGAAAGATTTAGACATCAATTTTTTCAGACTTTTAACCATGGGCCATTTTCTTGATTTGGGCATGTACCTGTGTAGCTGAACGGGGTGATGATTATCGAGCGGGCCAGAGATGAAGCTACGCTCGATCGGGCCGGACATGAAGCCACGCTCGATCGGGCCGGATCCAGGGCAGGGGTTTCTCGTAATCGGGCCGGACATCACCGCCGTGTAGGCCGAGCTCCGGGGGATTGGCTGGAGGGGGATCGAGGAGAAGAAATCGGAGCTCTCGAAGGCGGCGGCCTTGTCCACGGCGGCGCAGGCGAGGGGAGCGGTGGTGGAGAGGGCGGTGGAGGCGTTGGCGGAGATGGCGGCTCCGGAGATTGTGCGAAACGGCGTCATCTGTGACTGGGTTCCGGCGGCGGCGCCGCCGCCGGAGGGTGTCGATTCGGCCGGGGCCTGGGGTGGGTCCGGCGGGATGTAGCAGAACGAGTGGCCGAAGCCCTCGTCGGGGGGGTCCGACGGCGGCAGGCCCATGTCGTTAATCCGCCGGGAAATCGTGCCGGCGTCGCCGGCGCAGCAGAGGCTCAATTTCCCGACTCTGTTTCCCATTTTTCCCTTTTGCCCTTTTTCTTCTTTAACCCCCAAAAAATGACAAATTTATGATCTTTTTGGGAAAATCTTCAATCTTTTGGTTCTGATTTTTGTTCTGCAAAGCGAGAAAGAGAGAGGGACTGTAATAAGGATTGAATTGAATTTCAAAAGGGCTAAAGATTCAATTTTTTTTAGAGAGAGAAAAAGGTGTGAAGCTAATGTGTGGAGAGAGAGAGAGAGAGAGTGGTAGAAGTTGACTTTTATGAGGGCAGATAATTAATTGAATTTCTTTTCGTATTTGTTACATATTCGATGCTTTATGAAGGTCTCTTTTGGGTGGGCTATGGGCGTTGACTTTGAAGTTAATGAAAACTTTATGTGGGAGTATATTTGTATGTATATGCTCTAATTTATTTTATTTTTATTTTATATGTTTCTTTATATTTGGGCTTCTGACACTGCCGTGTCAGTGTGGGGTTCAAGCCAAGGGAATAGGATACATCATAATAGTTGCAGTAGAAAAAAGTGGGTTTATCAAATACGGTTTTTTAATTTCATTTTTTAAATGCACGTAGCTTCAATATCCCATCTTTAATAATTGGATTACACTAAAATTATGTTTGCTAAGTGTCATAGATTAGTTTATAATACTCCTTTTGTTTCTCTACAATTGTAATTCTAATTTAAAACTCTAAAATTACAATTTTATAAGAGTGGATAGTTTACAATATATATAATTGACAAGCACCGAATGTTTTAATTTTAATGTTCTTCTTATCTCTGTCAGAACTTGCATGAGAATTATGGATAAAATCGAAATAATGCACAAGATATGCCCAATGACAATTAGTTGGCTAAAAGATTTACAACCTACAACGACATGTGATTTAACAGATGAGGTATTTAATTAGTTTATAAGTTTTTTGTATTCAGACAAGTTTGTTTGATAGAATAAACTTTTATAAGATGTTCGGGTTTATCTCACAAACTTTATTAGGACGACTTTTTTAAAACGTTCATAAACTTCATTTGGTAACTTTAAAAAAAACATGTTGAACTTAATTTCAACTGACTTACCAAATATGTTGGTTTTGAGTTTATTCATAAACTTCATTTGGTAACTTTAAAAAAAAACATGTTGAACTTAATTTCAACTGACTTACCAAATATTTTTGTCAAAACCATTTCACTGACTTATCACATATTTTTGTCAAAACTTTATTTTTATATCAGCTTGTTTTTCAGTTATCAGTTATAAACATGAAACCCACTAGTAAACTGTCATTTATTAGATAGTTTTTCAGTTGGGTATACCAAACATAATGTTAGCAATAGCTGATTGAATCAGCAGTTAACCGGTTGAATTATTTGATATGCATAATATTGATAAAACAATTAGATGTTGATATGTAAAAAACATTTAATTTTATAATCATCTATTTAAAAAATATCATATTTTTCGTAATTAGTTTCTTAAATAAAAAAAAAATATTTTAAACGGCAAGTTATCAAATTAACAATTGAATTAAAAATTTTAAATAGTCAATCCTCTAATTCATCTCAAACCTCTAACTTAGCCTCAAAATGTTATTTACAAGCACAACCAAAATCTATTCTAAGTTTCTATCTCATAAATAAAAAATAACATTTGATAGTAAAATATATTATTTTAAATCATCTCTGCTCTCCTACCCGTGGCGGACACCAATTGATATATCCACCAATTAATGTGCCACGAGATTAATAAATTATATACACAATTAGTATATGATCGAAAGATTACGAGATTTTGACACGTGGCCGGTGGGCCTAACGTATCAACATCCAGTCCTTATTAGTTTGAGAAGTATTTAAATATGTTTCACTTGTTATACCTTATTTAATAATAATATATCGCTTTTTTTTTTTTCCTTCCAAATTAGTTTAAGTGAAAAATTAATATAAAGGGAAGTAATTTGAATTTATTTAACTATACAATTTAAAATTTTATATATTTTATTTATTTTTATTTATTTATTATTTATTATTTTTATTTTGAAAATGAGATAGTAATTAACATTCAGCACATATAACCGTATGGTGAGAGATGTTTTATAGACTAATTCGAAACGACAAAGTCAAAAGACACGTCACATTTGTAATATTGCAATTGGCAATGTTACCCCTAAAGGTGGAAATATGACTTGGATGTCATCATACACCATTTTGAATGAAAAAGAAAGAAAAAAAATATATTAGTTGAATTTTGATATTATTTTATCTTTAGACCCTAGCATGTCACGATATAAAAGTATATGCTTTATGTACATACATATGTTGTTAAAAAAAATGAAATTGACTTTGATAATCGTTTATATGTATTCGATAGAATAAAATGGATTATTACAAATAAATTTTAAAATTTTATTAAGTCTTATAAGTCATAAAATTAAATACATATATATATATATATATGGTATTTGATTTTGATTTGAAACTTTTCCCATTGTAGTAGTTAAAAATTAAATTAACCAAAAGTATAACATGAAAGAAAATATGGTATTTGTTTTTTAAAACTTTTCCCATTATAGTAGTTAAAATAATCAAAAGTATATCAGTCAAAGTCAGCATATGGAAAAATGACTCCCTACATGGAATCAATTTTTCAGTTATAAAACTTTTTCAAAAGTATGTGAATTTTGACTGTGTTCATCAATTCTGACCCAATGAAATTCACTTTCCCCGTTTTCACATCCGAATTCCAAATAAATCAAACTGTTAGCGTGGTTGTAATTAACGCGTCTTATTTTGTTCCAATTTTTTCACCAAGGACCATTTTGAAAGGAAAAAAATGAACAGAGTAATTAAAATATATTTTTTGGGCCTTGACTTTGAAGAAACTTCTAATATTTGTTTATAAACTTTATACGAAAAAAAAAAGAATAAAATAATATTAAATATATGAACAAATACAGAGTCCCTTTTTTCATGCCATTTGACTTGTAATAATAGCTTTGTTTAATAAAGTTCACAGTTATATTTTAAAGTTTTTTTTAATGGATGTAGATATTAATATATATGTAATCTTACTTAAGTTAATGTGTCACTTTCATTTTGAAACAATCTCATGATGGTGTTTAAATAAATAAGATCACAAGACTTACAAATGAAAAGAAAAATGCTAGATTCATTATATCACTATGTTAAAATGTAAATGCTGTTAAAATTTACGAGTTCGAAAAGATCCATAATATCACTGATAGGGTCAAACCTCAAGGTTCGAGCCAGCCCAAGGATAGTTGATAGGGATTATATCTTCAAGGACCGAACCTCAAGGACCGAGTCAGCCGTCGGATCTACGGTAAACAAGAATTTGATCTACGATTTATCGGGTTACTGAACGCACATCGAGGTTCGCACTGTCAAAAAAAATGATGAGGAAAAAACCCCTAGCTACTAAAACTCTAGAATATTTATGGTTACACGGGCTCATAATATATCCCGTGCAGATTAGATCCTCAAGGACCGAGCCAACCCGAGGATAGTTGATAGGGATTATATCCTCAAGGACCGAGCCAACCCGATAGGAGACGGACTTCAAGAACCAAGCCTCAAAGACCGAGCCGGTCAAAAGCACCTTGGAACGATCCGCCCTAAGGTGTCCATACAGAAGATGAATGCCTATATATACTAGAACATGAGCCGATGTAAAGGGGGACACATTTTAACTCTCTATAATTACACAACAACTGTTCATCTTCTTTCCTCTCCCGATTCTAACTTGAGCGTCGGACGGTTTTGCGCCGGAGAAATTCTGGTGCGCTATAGCAGGTACTTATTCAGCTCCAGATCAAACCGAAAGCCATAGAAGGAGGCTCTACCCATGAATCGGAGACCGTCCCGAACTGAAGCCTCTTAGACAGGACCTTATCAATCACTTTGGCAACTTCTATTTATTTATAATCTCCAACACACGTTGTGGATTATATAAAAGAATTTAATATAGTTCATTGACTTTCTCAAAACCCTCATTTGGTAAATTCTTATATTGAGTAGAGGTAAGAAAATGAAAAAAAATATTGGAAAACACAAACTCCTCATCGACGGAGTTTAACTATCAGGTAGATCGACCCAACATAGTATATGAAAAATATACATACTTGTTGACATCCAAATTGAGCTGAGTGGGAACCGAGATAAAATATGATCACTTAACAAAGAGAAGAGTTGGGTTGTTTATTCAGGTCGGAAAGTTAAGGATAAAAAACCGAACCAGGAAAGTGAAAATGTCAACTGTCGAGCGAGGATCAAATGTGACAACATGTTGGATGAAACCGAAGTAAATAACCGACCTCAGAACATCAGAGTCCACTGGACCGAGCTCAAGACTTATGATGAAAGGATCCAGAACATCAGTATTGGAGACCCGAGCCAAGCGCACTAAGGTGACTCCTCTGCGGGATTGTTCCTTGTTTAAAACGGAAACCAAAATGATTGTTTGAAGAGTAATCAAGTATAAAATCAAATGGCAGAGTTCGGGTCAGCATCACTAGTAGGGGCCTCCTCTACGGGACCACTCGGACAGAAAGCATGCTCGGGATCGGGAGTGGCATCAATAACAAGTTCAACATCCTTCACCACATCGGTGGCCGAAGCAATGACTTGGACAGCAGAAGGGGCCGACTTAGCATCGCCCGGTCTCTGGATCCACAACAGACATTTGTTCGGTCACATTGGTGTTGGGTTCTATTAGGAACGTCACTGATATGCACATTTGAATCTATCGAAATAAATCCTAACGCAGCGGAATCTATAGTTAGGATTAGGACATCACCGTTTAAAATTTTTGCCGACTCTGAGACGTTTCTAATTTCCTCTGTACTCTGTAGAAGATCGTTTGAACCGCAGAGTCCGTTGGGTAGTCGGACTTGGCCTCCTCGGTTGAATCGGGTCGTTGGGACACGAACGGGTCACCGAGATTTAAGGCACGTGGGGCTCAAGCCGGTCAAACTTTATTTAATTCTATCAATTGTAGGGATAATCACAAAAGTAATTTAACCTCTCTCTTGAGCAAGCTAAATTGTTGATTAACTGCTATCTATCTCCTATCGATCTCAAGATGAACAATTAACTTCCTTAGTTCTTAAGATTCTAGTTCGCTCCCAAGATTCTATCAATCTCTCGGTTTATTTAGTCTACTACGTTATAAATTTTCCAATTCTAAAAATCATCTATCTCCTCTTGGTCTCAAGTCAATCACAAGTATGCACAAATACGGGTCCTATATTCACACAATCAATTTAAGCACAAATAAACCGGAATGAATAAATAAAATTACTTCATAAAATAATCCGAGTACTCACAAATCCTAGAATCCCTAAAAGGTTTAGCTACTAAACATATTCTCAAAACTCAAAATAAATAAATCCATAAGTTCAATGAAGAAGAAAAAGAGAAAAGAAAGAAGAACATTGTCGTCGTTAGTTCCCGAATCTTCAATCTTCATTTCCTCGAATTCCTCGTGCATTTCGTGCTTTCTCTTGGCCTCCAAAAGTGTCAAAAGTCCCAAAACCGAGTTCTCCAAGTTCCCATTATACTGTAGGGCAATTATGAGTCGAAAAAGGGAAGAAATCGCATCAGAATCCTAGCCTTTGGTGGTTTAGTTTGCGCATCACACGACTCGTGTCACTGACTCACATGAGTCGTGTGGTTTTTTTCTAATTTTCGCCAAACTCCCAGACTCGCACGACCCATCACACGACCGAATCACACAACTCGTGTGAGCCCACGCGACCTATGTGACATACCACACGACCCGTGTGAAAAAGCCGTAGCAAAACTTTTTTTTTTGCTCAACCACACCACTCGTGTCCCTTAACCACAAGAGTCGTGTGACAACACACGACTCGTGTCTATTTCCACACGAATCGTGTGAAAAAACGATAGCAAAACTCTTATTTTTGTTCAACCACACGACTCGTGTCACTTGCCACACGAGTTGTGTGAAAAAGCCGTAGCAAAATTCTTATTTTTGTTCAACCACACGACTCATGTCACATCCCACACGAGTCGTGTGACGTTACACGACTCGTCTCACTTGCCACACGAGTCGTGTACCCTCGACAGTTGTCTCACCCTCGACAGTTGTCTCCATTTTTTATCCCGATTCCAATTCTAACGTTTTTTCGGGCATATTTCCTGTAAAAGTAACGACAAATATACCTCTACCATAGATTAAAAAATAAAATAAAATGGTCCATAATCGATCGAATNGCGGTGTGGTGGCTCCAGCGGCTAGTCGCTGGAATTTATGTATATAAATAGGGTCAAATAAATTGTATATAAAAGCATTCTAATGTTTTACCTTTACACCTAATTTGAATGGCGATTAATCGAAACTCCCGAACTCTCAATATATATGTAATGCTCGATTTTTCTCTCTTTGCAAGACCTTAAAATCGACTCACATGCATAAGGAAAGAGGTTAGTACATGGCGTATTTATAGACTATATTAAGGACCTTAAGGAGGTGCTAAATATGAGCTTATCCTATTAGGTTAAGGAAACTTAAATATCTTCCATCTCCTTTCCCTTATAGTAGCCTTATTCCTTTTAACCCTAATTACCCCTTCTAGAAGACTCCCAAGTCTTATAACCATTGGTAATATTATAGAAGGAATATTCCTTTTATTAAGGAATTAAATAATGAAAAATAATTAATTTCTTATTCCTGAATAGAATTAAATAATAAAACATTCAACTAGAGTAAAATTATTGTTTACCCGATTTAGCTCCAATTTATTCAATAAATTTGAACCTCCACTTGATTAATAAATATTAATCCAATTGATCTATTTATCATCCATATATTTAAGATATACAGTTTTGTTATGGAGCCATCCGATGACTCGGTTTATGGAGCCATCCACACTTATTCACCAATAGTGTATTGACACGTGTCATGCAATAAATACACTTTGGACAAGTGTCAAGACATTAAGTGGTGGATGGCTCCATAAGAAAACCATCCGATGGCTTCATAGAATTTTTGTTAAGATATAACATCCGTTCATTTATTAAATTACTGACAAAATAATTTAATCAACTTCTTATTCATTTCCAAAATTAGTACCACTCAGATCCTTAATCGTTATGTCGGATACTCATCCGCCTGCATGACTTGATATAATATTCATTCATGAGCTCATTTCGGGGACGTCATCAACCCAGCGCACTGGGACATACTAACCGTAACTAATTATAACAGCACATCATATAAACATAATTTACCAAAATACCGAGTATGTCATCCTAATAAAATAGGAATCATCCTTTGTAAATCAAATAAAAAAGTAATGAATATATATGCCCATTTATTACATTACGGCTTAAGAGTAGACATCAATTACTGAAGGTCTAGATTATAACTGCGATCAATAAATCAAAGACCAACTAAATCAAGACTAAATCAACTAAATCAAGACTACACTACAGTCTTTTTCCAACAGGAGTCTCAATGTCTGTCTAGATTGTGAACAACTAATTTATCTTACAAGTACCGATTTATGATCTTTCTGTTCGACACATCGAACCATACTATTTACAATGTAAGAAAATGAGTTATGATTGCATAAATAAATAAACTGCAAGCATAAGTACTTTGACTAAAACATGATTGTTAGATCAAAATAGAATTGTTAATATCTGAAAGCCAAGCTTTTATAGCATATCCTAACAGTTGGATGGTCCGGCCTGTCCCCAGCATGGACGCCTTCATCATCGGTCTCGACCGAGATCACATTTGTTTTGCGCATTGGGCTATAGTCTTCTACCTCCACCTTGGCATCAGGGGCCCAACCTCTTTTTGAAAGGATAACGGCTGCCTCGTCAGGATTAACTGTCATTACCATATTCTCAAAGTCGTCATCAAGATTGTATCGACGAACCTTCAAACGCATGACCTCATAGAAGTCGTCGAGAGTCAGGATATTGTGCTCGGTGCTTTGGAGGAACCAGTTGATACTGAAAGTTGCTTCTACCTCTATATCCTCGAAAAACTCCACCGAAAACTTGTGGCTTGTTCATGGTAGGTAAGTGTTGGAGCCTTGGGAGCAGTCATCTCCACCTTCTCGGAAACCTTCTTCGACAACTCAGTCACCTGGGTCAACAGGTTCACTTTTTCATTCCTGAGAGCCTCAATCTCTTTCTCGTACTTGGCAGCCTCCCGATTATACTTTCACTGGAGAGCAACATGAGTCGATACAGCATCCTCGACCTGGACTGTTAGCTTCGCCGTCTCCACAATCAACCTTCTCTTATCTTCCCTAAGCTCAACAACTTCCTTCTCGATGGACTCCAGCTTCTTAACCTGCTCCTTCAAGGAGAGGATTGTCACCTCGGAGAACCTCATGAGCGTCCTTAAGACAGTCAAAGGCCAGCTCAGTCCTTTTATCCTCTTCCGCGGCTTGGATCAAACCCACCATAGACTAGGCCATACCCCGAACCGAATGTTCGATGCATTGAAGTGTTGACAACAAAGCAGAAGAAGACGACTCGACATACGGGTCCCAGCACATGATCGGTGTTGTGACCATTTTTGTTACGTTTTTCTATACTATTTTGTCATTCATTTTTCGCCGTTTTAGTTATTTTTGTTAGTTTTTAGTTCATTTTATAGTTTATTGTGTGTTTTGTTCTATTTTAGCTTTTTATGTGTCTTTCGTGTATTTTGTCGTTTTTCTACGTTTGTCTTCTTGTTTTTAGTGTGCAGGTCGGAAGCCCCATGAGGAATCAATTTAGCTCGAAAACGGGTTGAGAAATCATTTTGGATAGATGAGTTCCTTAGCTACACATAGGAAAAAGCGGAATCCAATTTCGAGTTCGAAAGAATCCGAACGGGCCAAAAATGCGAAGTCGTGCGAAACACGTCCTTGGGGTGCTGGTCATAAGCTTTTTGAGAATAGGATTTCAAGAATAATTTAGCTATTCAAGCATCATTGAATAGAAGGTTTCGTTGGTTACATGTAGGAAAAAACGGAACTCAATTCCGAGTTCGGACAATCTCAAACGAGCCCAAAAAGTGAAGCCGCACACTGCAGTCCGCGAGGATTTTTCTGCGCGCGAAAGTCGCGGCCGTGGAGCTGCCGTAGCACCGCTAGCACCCCCCTAGCGGTGCTAGCTCCTGTTGGCAGACAAAACTTTCTTCTTTTCCCACAAAATATGGCTTGTCTTGATGGTGCTCAAAAATGGCGAACTTTGGACCGAAATTTCCACCTTAAAATTAGCTAAGGTGTTGGGGAGAACACTACTACTTCTTCTCTTCCATTCCACTACAAAAAGGAGGATCATCATCACCACAAGGACAACCTTTCATCCTTGAACCAAGGGGGGGTTCTCCCCCCTCTACACCATTCTTCATCTTCTTCATTTCCTCTCTTAAGTTTTCTTTTGTTTATGTTGTAATAAGAAACACTTTGGAGACTTGTTGTATTTTGGATTTGGCTTGTATTTGTTCTTGACATTGGAGTTCACATTACAAGTATGTTCTATTTTCACTAAGTTTATGATGATTATGGCTTGGTTGAATGTGAATGCTTGTGTTCAAATTGCAATGAGTAGCTAATTCCTTAGCTAGGGTTAAGGGATAATTATTCCGGTTTGTTCTCGTTTATCTGCATGACGATAGCTCAATCTTGACGAGTTGTTTTAATTATGAATTTATAAAATCATACTTGATAAATTTTTATAACCTAAGAGTGACACTTAGGTTAATTTGTTCATATAATCAAAGAGTGACACTTTGATTTGTGATTGAATATTTATTTGTTGAGTTAGAGTTTGTTAATTCTACGAATTGCGACTTTTAGAACTGAAAGGGGAGGATTCGTAGAGATAATCGATTTCAAAACCGAGAGGGGAGAAATTGGTGGAATTTGGCTCGTTTAGAGTAGACATGTTCGGAGACGTATTGTCTATGTGTTAATTATTTCGTTAATTCGCTCATTTATGTTTATCAGCATGTTCGGAGACGTATTGAGGTTAAACCGCTAAATGAGTTAATTAGTCGAGCCTTTTAACCGAGTTATTGATTGCCGTTAAATGTGTGTAGAACTGGAAGCGATTATTCCCGACACCCTAGCTCGTTTATCTTTTTGTCGTTTATATTTTTAGGTAGATTATTGTTTTATGTTATTTCTTAGTTCTTAAATCTCCAACCCTATCATGATTAGAATGTTTAGGATTTGTTTTCCTTTTATGTGTTATCAATACCACTTCTAAATTCCGAACCGTCTTCCTCGAGAGATCGACCCGGGAAACGAATCATTTGATTCGGTGCTCGGTAAAATAAAAATAATTTGCTACAACAATCGGGCCCCGAGAAGCTTCAATTTCCTCCTCGAGGAGGTGGTACTCATTCGAGATCTTGGGGAGAACCACCGACTTGTACCAGATGAACTAGTTGTCAGAGAACTCGGTCGGCCTCCGCAGGTTCTGTGCACGCTCGTTGTCCACCGGAAGATAGTGATGAGACCCAGCCTTAAAAATAGGGGCGCCGAGTTCCTTCTCCAAGTCGTTCTCGAGAATTCCGGTCAGTTTCTCTTGATCGTCCTGAAACCCCCTCAGGGCCATTTTCTTAGCTGACGGTGCCTCAGCTCTGTTGTTAGTCGCTACCCTCTTTTGCCTGGTCCGACCTTCGCGATTGCCACCACGACCCAGCTTGGTGGGTTCAGGTCGGGCCAAAACTTGCCCTGTTGGAACCACAATAGAAGTCGAACCCTGCCTAACTTGGGCTCCAGAAGGGTGTTGGTTGCCCCTATGGCTTGAAGACGACCTCCTCAGAACCACGGTCAAATGGTCCATAGCCTCTTACTTCTTTTTTATTTTCTTCTTTGGGGTGGAATGACGACGACTAGTTGCCCTTGCGTCTTTGAGAGTGTGAAACCCTCGAAAATTGGTTAGGGGGTAGAAAACTGCAAAAGAGAAAAATCTCTAAGTCTAAATCACCAGAAAGAAGGTCAGAATAAACACAATAACGAGTCAACATGAGAAAAAGAAAAGGAAGCGGGTTACCGACCTGGCTCATATCGGAGTCAATAAAATTCGGACTTAAACCAACTATTTTCAAACTTTCCTCGTCTACTAGCTTTCTCCAATGACTCATGCTGATCCTCGACAAGCAGATCCACCAACCGACCTTGAAATTCATTGCTTAGCTCAGGAACTTCACCTCGTACTGAAATAGATAAGGCCGACCTGTTAGCACAAAAATAAGATGAAATTAGAGGTCGAAATAAAGAAATAAACAAAAAATTACGCTTCTCAGTTAAAAATTTGGTCATCGCTGATGGGTTGCCGGCCTTATATCTAATCACCATCATATCGGGGGGTCTCTCAATCCCCTCCAACCCAAAACTACTCGCTTGAAAATCGTGCAATGTGTCTGGCAGTTTGGCGACTAAGTTCTTATCGATGCCAGAGAGGACCGAGAAATAATAACAACCCAACTTCTTAGTTATCTCCTTGAAGGCAAAAACACCACGGATCTCCTCGGGGGTAGGAACCGGCCACCCTTTCTATAAGAACATTATAATTAACCCAATCACTTTTGTCTACATTCGACACGATTTGACTGAACCCTACGCCGACCTCCCTGAAAATTTCGATAAGGAGGCTGGGTAGGGGAAATCTCAGGTCGGACGTCAGATTCTGCTTGCGAACGCCGATGCAGCCCTACGGTGGACAATGGATCCTTTTCCCGGGGTAGGGAGTGAACCATCTGATCGATGAGGGAACCTGGACTCTGTCTCTTAGTTATGTGATATTGGCATCATTCATCACACTGGTCATTTTGCCTAAGGCCAAATGGATAGTTCTCGACCAAACTCGGTACGGCCACCTCCAGAAGAAGTTCGGCACGACCGCGACCTCTTTAATAACCCGATCGGCATTGTAGTCTCCTCGTACTAGCAACATATCTGGCGACCCCTAGTATTTCCTTGAAGCGTCTCTTCCACCAAGTCCATATCGATCTCCTCGTTCAGACCTAAGTCAACGAGTTCGCGCGATGGAGACACCGCCACATCCAAGGCGGCGAGAACACCACAATTTTCCGTCGTTTTTACTGGTCACGATACCCCTTCATCTCCGACTGGTTCGAAATCGTCAACTCGATGCGGAAAAGAAAACATTGTAATTTAACTAGAGAAAGAAAAAAGGGAAGAGTTTCTTACCAAGAAATCTCGAAGTTGCAGAATAATGGAAACATGCAACAATGGCAGAGGCAGGAAAATTTCAGAGAGAGAGTGCGAAATTCGCAAACTAAAAAGTCTGAATAGAAAAGACGTCTGCCTAGTTATAGAAGACGATCGATTGAATGCACCAACACCACGGTTTTGTGAAAGTAACCGTTTGAAAGTGGATGGGTTAGGACCACGTTGATGAAAAACTTAATCGACGCACCTTTTGAGGAGCGGACATGCCCCATAAATGAAAAACCCTTCGGATAACATCATTAAATACCTGGGGAGACGCGCTTGTTAGATAAGTGCGAAAGTGGTTTGGGTTGTCTCTTGGTCAACTAGGATTCATTTTTACAATGACAACCTCAGAGGAAATGCCCGACGACGTTCCCTCCGAGCTCGGGGGCCTGTATGTTGACATCTGAGCTGAGTTGAATGGGGAACGAGATAAAATATGATCAGTTGATAACTTAACGAAGAGAAGAGTCGGGTTAACTATTCGGGTCGGAGAGTTAGGAATAAAAACTGAACCCGGAAAGTGGAAAAGCCAAAGGTCGAGCGAGGATCGAATGTGACACACACGTCGGATAAGACCAAAGTAATGAACCGAGCTCAAAA
This sequence comes from Striga asiatica, assembly GCA_008636005.1. Lineage (NCBI taxonomy): Eukaryota > Viridiplantae > Streptophyta > Magnoliopsida > Lamiales > Orobanchaceae > Striga > Striga asiatica. Next base: position 2,202,132 of record BKCP01006626.1, read on the forward strand.
AATCAAATCCCACAGGACGGAGCTCAAGACTTAGGAAGAAATGAGCCAGAACATCAATATTGGAGACCCGAGGCAAGCGCACTAAGGCGGCGAGAAATAATAAAATAATGGCAACTTGTAGCTAAATGATGAAAGATGGGACATACCCACCAAAAGCTTGCCAACCTACGTGCCTTAGCTTTATAGGGTCATGTGCATCATTGAATGCAAATCATTTTCATTTAATGCTCGATTGTACTGCCCGATAAACAATAATCGAGCCATCTTTACTATAAATAGACCTAGGAATCTATTGTAAAATGGTTCAGAAAAATTCTCTGTAAGAAAACATATATTTCTCTCATTAATTACAATATTAAACACGAGTACCCGATCTCGATTGCAAAATTATCACACCTCATAACCTCTTTCCATACAAATTCGTCATATTATACCAAATCAAAACAATTTTCGAGTACTAATTCGATGTTTTGGGTTGATCAAATCCGTTGGTCAAAAATATTTATACTATCAAATGTTATATTTATATTTATATTATTTTTTAACATATGTCATATAATAATAGACGTATGCATATTTATAAAAAAGAATATGTCGGCATAAACAATTAGGTCAACCTAACAAAAACAAAAGTTAAAAAAATGATTTTAATGCTTTTTGTAGTTGCTGAAAACTATAAAAATAATAATCATAACATTTAATGCTTTATATTTATTGTTTAACGCAACAGAAGTTTGTTCATAAATTTTCCCAACGCTTTCGTGGGTGCTGAAAACTCCATACAAATAATAATTATCACATTGAATGCATGCTATTTATTGCCAAAATTTTGTTCAACTCCAGAAATTTTAATTTCACACGTGATGTCACACTTTGGAAAAAGTATGGCAAATACGGTGTTATGTTTACAATAATGCTAAAGAGCCAACTATTAGCTCCATAGCTCCTTAGCATTACTGATTATGTTTATTTATTTCTTTTAAGAAATGAATATAAATTTTAATTTATTTTTATTTCACAAATTTTTGTATAATATAATGCAATCATTAGACAGGTCATTTCAACGTACTAAAAAAAATATTATTATGAAATATCATATTTTTATATTATTTGTAATAGTACAATATTTTTAATTTTAATATATGTATATATATATATATATCTAAAAAATAAGTATAATTGTAACAATGAGGTGTTTTTCTTTTATAGTATTATAGAACACATATATACCTGATTTAGTATGTCTTCCATTTAGGAATTTGCAATTCCAAGTCAACTTATGCATGGGATCACTATATGCAACAGCACAAGTCATCACACGTGTTAGAATTTCATAGGATGATGAGGTGATGTTTACATTCAAACTATTATTATGTCAACCGTTTCCATTAAGACTACTGCGAATCTCGTGCCATGCACGGGTAAGAGATTATGAGGTCTGATAATTTGTGCAAAATTGTCTAATTTAAATAGACATATTTTATATAATTTTGCATAATTTTATGTTATTTTGTGAATAAAACATGTCTGTTTAAATTAGTACACAACTTGTACGGTACACTAATTGATAATAAAGTACATTATATTCATTTCAAAATAAGTGTCATTTTGAAAAAAAAATTACAAATTTGATTTGAGCACCATGTGATTCCATAAAATAAATATTTTGGCAAGATTTTATCATATATTTAAATATCTGTATAACTAATTATAAAACTTATATTGTTTCATTAATTCAAATGAATTTATTTTTGTATAAATTATCCAAATCAAAAAATTTAAGTAGTTGAGTAATTTATTAAACTATAAATAATTAACTATTTCATTTACGACCAAGTTAATAATGATCCATAAGTTATGAATAATGACTTATTTGACTTTTAAATTTGAAATTGAAATTTGGATTGTACAATAAATTTTCTTTTATATATGTACACACACACGCACACACACACACATACACATGCACACATACACATACACATATATTATCTCGCAATTTTCAAGATTTGTTGTCGGTCACCTCATTGTTCAAATTTTACCTCATTAAATAATGTTTACAAATTAAAAATATAAAATAAATATGTAATAAAATTTACCTATATTAACTTATTGAAAATGTTATATGGAATTTAAATTGTGCAAAAATACATAAAACATGTATATTCAAATTTAATACACAACTTGTACGGTACATGTAACTGATAATAAATTATATTATGTTAATTTCAAAATAAGTGTCATTTTAAAATTTTTATTTACAAATTCGATTTGACTACATGTGATTCTATAGAATAATTATTTTGGTACAATTTTATCATATATTTAAAAATCTATGTAAGTATAATTATAAACTTATATTGTTTCATAAATTAAATGAATTTATTTTTGTATAAACTATCCAAATCAAAAAGTTTAAGTACTTGAGTAATTTATTAAACTATAAAGAATTGACTATTGCATTTACATCCAAGTTAATATTGACCCGTAAATTATTAACAATTACTTATTTGACTTTAAAATTTGAAACTCAAATTAGACCACATAATAAATTTCCTTATATATTTCACACACACACACAGACATATATATATTATCTTGAAATTTTCTACATTTGTTGTCGTTCACCTTATCGTTTAAATTAATCACCTCATTAAATAATATTTATAAATTAAAAATATAGAATAAATATGTAATACAATTTTTTTATATTAATTTAATAAAATATTATATGCAATTTAAATTGTGCAAAATTACATAAAACGTGTTTAATTAAAATTAGTATACAACTCGTACAGGGGACTTAAATGATAATAAATTGCATTATATTCATTTTAAAATAAGTTTCATTTTAAATTTTTATTTAGAGATTCGATTTGACTACGAAGTTATTTATAAAATAATTCTTTTGGTAAAATTTTATCATATATTTAAAAATCTCTGTGAATGATAAGTATTATAAAATTTATATTGTTTCATTAATTAATAAATTTATTTTTGTATAAACTATTCAAATTAAAAAATTAAAGTAGTTGAGTAATTTATTAAATTATAAATAATTAACTATTCAATTTGCAATTCCCGTATTTACTACGAATTAGTAATCATATGTAATTAAGGTAATTTGTTAGACAGTAAATTAGTACGTGCAAGCAACTATGGGGTCCAATTAATTAGAATAGCATCACATTAACTAAACTAGTGCGTGGCTCGTGCGATGCACGGGAAAAAAATATTACGATTGTATTATAAATTAAATATATAAATAACATTAATCATGATTTATCCATTATTTTTAAATTTAATCGGATTGGACACAGTCCGACCGGATGGACCGAGAATCGGTTTATAACCAGTCTAGTTCGCTTGAATAAAATATTTGCTCTCGAATCCGTCACCACCAGTCGGTTGGACTGATAGGATCGATACGATTTTCTAAATAAATTTTATTATATTTAAAAATATTTTAAATAAAATTACATATTTAAATAAAATAGAGATTTATAAATTATTTATCAATTAGTTTAAACATTTTAAAAAATTAAGATTAATTGATTGATTATGCAATTTAAAGAATATTTTTAGCGTTCAATTTTTTTTTAAGGCACAAATATAAAGACCGAGATTAAAAAACTTTTGTTATATTTTGAATTGAGATTTTATAAATATAAAGACCGAGATTTAATATTGTTTGTTGTTTCTAAGAAAAAAAATAAAAATAAAAACATACACACTTAATAAATCTTAGCCGGATTTTTTAAATAATAAAATGAACTAAAGCCCGAAATTTAAGGTAGCATTTAATGTTGTATGATTTTTAAAGAAAAAAATAAGAAAAATAATAAAACTTACTATTTATAAGCTGCATTAAATTATTGACCTATTTTTTTGCTACTATTTTTAGTAAATGTTAATTCTTTTTATATATATATATAGATATAGATTATATACTCTCTACTCTAAATTTTGTCTCTGTTTGCATTTAATCAAAATGTTCAACTATATATAACAAATATATTATATACCAAATATAATATACATTGTATACCTGGTAATAGCCACAATGTATTATATATATACCAAATACATTACACTTTGTCAATATATTATATACCAAATTTAAATCATACAATTAATAATGATAATAGCCTCAATGTTTGACCAAAATGATTTTGTACATTAATGACATTGATTTTTTTGATTTGAATTTCAAATGATTAGCCATCATTTTTCAAGATTATTTGAAAAAGTTACTAATCAAGGTAACATTGAAATTTTTTGGCTGGATATCAACTGTTTTTTCAGGTAAATGACAAACTTTTTTATATAGATATAATTTTCCTTAGAGAATAAGGAATTGTTTGCCATATTTCTAATGAGAAATGCTATAGGTACATAATATTGTACATAGGGTTGTACATAACACTCACATTGAGTGGGATCGACCAAAAATAAAAAATCAAGTGGACCCCACTCCATGTGACTGTTATGTATACCTCTATGTACATTTATCATATATTTGTAGCATTTTTTATTTCTAATTTACAATTTTTTAAATAGATTTATGTTCATGGACTTTTACTATTATTCAGAATGTTTTCATATATTAAATCTTATAAATTATGTAACTCATAGATTTAAATTAATTCTAGTCCTAGAGCTCCATTTTAGATAATTACACAATGGGCACACTTTTCAACAAAATTGCCACAAATTGATGGATAAAATTTATTTATTTATTTATTTGAATTGTTTAGCACTATTAAGTTGTGCACTTCCCAATCTCAGTATTTCACTATACACTACAATAAATAATCAAATTTCAACGGAAAGTTTCAATACAAATATATTTTAATGGAATTCCAATGGAAATTGCAACAAAAATATTCCGTTGGATTGAGTTTTCCATTGGAATTTCGGTTGGATTTTGAAGATTCCAATGGTAGATTTTTCAACGGAAATTCTTACGGTAAAAAACCGTTGGAATCATCAAATTCCATCTAAAATTTCAATGGAAAATTCATTCCAATGAAATATTTTCGTTGGGATGATTCCAACGGAAGTTATACCATTAGAATATCCGTTAGAATATAACATTTTTGTAGTGATAGTTGTTTTAATTGAATTTTCACCAATCATTCAACAATAAATAGTTTGTTTTAATCCATACTAGTACGATTCCGTGCGATGCACGAGTAAGATATATCAATTAATATTTAAAAATAAAAAATTCTCATTAAATAATATTTATAAATTAGAAACATGGAATCGATATGTAATATAATGTACCTATAATTTATTGAAAATGTTATATAAAATTTAAATTGTGCAAAATTACATAAAAATGTCTATTTAAAATTAGTACACATTCCGTGTGTTGCACATAGATGATAATAAATTATATTATATCATTTCAAACTATGTGTCATTTCAAAATTTTTATTCAAAAATTCGATTTAACTATAACGTGATTCTATAAAATAATTATTTTGGTAAAATTTTATCTTATATTTAAAAAAACTATGTGAATAATAAGTATAGATACAAAAATTATATTGTTTAATTAATTAAAATGAATTTATTTTTGAATAAAATATTAAAATATAAAAAAATTTAAGTAGTTGAGTAAAAGAAATCAGTCATAAGATTTTTTATGCCAAAAATATTGACACTCTTTATCATGCTAAAAAAATGAACAATGCATTTCGCACAAAAATTATATGAAATGTCGTAACAAAAAATAAATTAAATCGAGCGCCACTAATTATATAAATAATGATTAGAGCTTTTTCTACAAAAAAAATATTGATACACGCACATTATATCAAAATATCAGTTCATATTATTTTGTCAGAGTTACAGTAATTTTATTGCGTTAATTTTATACGAAAAATTAAAATAAAAATTGAAACTCACGCCTAAAAACCAATATATTAGCATGCGCATTACAGAAAAAGTACACCATATATTGATTAATTTTTCAACAATTTTTTTACAAAGAAAAAAAAAAACAGTTATCAAATAACTTAAATAAATTTGCTCACTTTATACCATATATTGATTAATTTATTTCCTATAGAAACAACCATCAATACCAAAAATAAATTCATATATTAATTAATTCACATGATTCGAGTATATAAGGTATCTTAAAATATGGCTTAATTAAATAATGAGCCGCAATTACTATATGTGATCATTTGAAATATACCATAAATTGTTAAATTAATTTTTTAAAATAGTAAATAATTTATTTTTAGGGAAATAGTTACTATTTGAAAATAATCAAACCTTTTTATATATACTAGTACGAATCCCGTGCGATGCACGGGTAAGAGGTATTCATTAATATTTGTAAATTAAATGATCATTAAATAATATCTATAAATTAAAATATGGAACCAATATGTAATACAATTTACCTACATCAATTTATTTAAAATGTTATATGAATTTAAATTGTGCAAAATTGCATAAAACATGTTTATTTAAAATTAGAATACAACCCGTACAGTGCACATAACTGATAATAAATTTTATTATATTTATTTCAAAATAAGTGTCATTTTAAAATTTTTATTTTGAAATTCTACTTGAATACAATGTGGTTCCATAAAGTAATTATTTTGGTAGAATCTTATTATATATTTAAAAATTTATGTGAATAATCATGAATGTACTATATCTGTTGTCTCCGATTTTAATAATTCTTAGTGATTTTATTTATTTCTGTCAACACATAATTTCTAAACCTATTCAACTATATCAATAACGTGTTAAATTAATGGATCCTACCCTTAAATAAGCGCAAATCTAATCAATTAGATAATCACTAATATTATCAATGTGTTGTTTAAAATCTCAGATTTTCAGAGTTCCTAATATAATTCTGGATTTTAATAATTCTTACCGCAATCAATGTGCATTATGATTTAATTATTTTCTTAAATAATGAGTCTCAATTTCTATAAGTATGATTATTTAAAATATACCATAAATTGTTAAATTAATCTATATATATATAATAAAAATTACTATTTACTAAAAATAGTAATCCAAAAATTTAGGAAAGCATTTATTGCATACTATTTTAAGATTTTTTTTTTAAAAAAATAAAATAAAATCAAATGAGCATTTAAAGCATCCTAATATTTTGAGTATACAAATCGAATTAGCATTTAATTAGTTCCTAAAATGTTGGGTATGCAATATTAATTTAGGAATACAATTTAGGAATACCTGTGTAGTTCCTAAAATGTTGGGTGTGCAACACGTAAAAGCTCTCCGAAAATGCCAAATCAAATGATTTATGAAAGTTCTTTTTTACAAATTTAAATCTATATACCCAGCTTATAAAAACTTACATAAATATCGACGAGTTTAAAAAATCTTATCGCATAAATCTCGACTTAGTTTAAAAAATTTTATCCCTTATCTATTGTAACAGCTTTAAAAATAAATAAATAAAGTCTAATTACTGCTATAACTTTAAAAATAAATAAAAAAAGTCTAATTACTGCTATAAATTCATTATCTACGTTTAGATTTTTTTAAAAAGCTAATTTTCACATGTCTTATTACTAATATTTTAGATACTTTTAAATATTATTTGTATAATTTTTTTTTACACATTTGCTCTCTCTCTCTCTCTCTATATATATATATATATATATATATATATATATATATGTATGTATATATATGAAGGTTAAACTAAGAATTTTTTAGATATATTTTCCTTACGGAGTAGTTTAGAAAAATTTTAGGTGGCTTCAAAACATTTTTCATGAATATAGAATATTTTAGATGCTTTTTTATATACGTTATATTTATATACGTTATATAATATTTTAAGTATTTTTAATATCTATATATCACACTTAGAAAGAATTTTTTGATAAAAAAAAACATTAAATACACATTATAAATGTTAATAGAAATCGTCTTCAGTGTTTGTCTTTGATCTCAATCACATATAAAATTTCATTTTATATGTTACATAATATTTTGATGTGCTCGATTTGTATTTGTAAAATTGATAGCTTTTGCATTGGTTTCAATTGTATTTGTTAAAATTGATAAATTGTTAAGCTTATAAATTATTTTTTATGGTAACAACTTAAGAAAATGATAATAATTTTTGAAAGGGTTAATTGCCAAATAAACCTCGACCTTTTCACTTTTGGCAATTTAATCCAAACTTTTAAATAATAGCAATATAATATCTACCTTGTCTTACTTTTGCAAAATTGACTTAAAACCCGTCGGACGGTCAAAACATGCCAGCGTGTCCGGCTGTGTTTTATCTACGTGTAATTTTGAAGATGCTCACTCAGATTAATTAAATACGTGGAATTTCTTATGAAAAAAGTATAAAAACCCGGTCCCTTCCCAATTTGAGAAATTCCCAAATCAAAAATTTGCAACCCTAAACCCGTTCCCCCCTCCCCAATTTCAGAAATTCCCCAACCCTAATTTCTCAATCTTACTTTCAAAAGTTCTTTTTTTTTTTTTTTTTTTTTTNAAGCTATGTCGCTGTCGCCATCCCAAGGTAGCAAAGGTGTATTCCTCCACGACGGACGATAATCCATGTAGAAGGTTCTATAGATGTGCTACGTGGAAGGTGAGCTACGTGTATTGTGTTTGGTCGGGATGGTTTGGATAAGGAGGAAATTTTATAGATTCGCACTTAATCGCTTAAATTTTACAAAAAATTGAGATTGTTTGGTTCGGTATCAGGACTTTTGGCACGATTTAATTCAGTTCAATTCGTTTTAAAGTGCAATTTCTTCAAAATCCCCAAATTTCATAAACCTAATTAAAACCCCAATTTCTATAAACCCTAATTTTTTTCGATTTACATTGTTCAGGAAGGGAATGACCGCGGCTTTTTCGTTTGTTTTCTTCAAAATCCCTAATTTTCATAAACCTAATTAAAACCCCAATTTTTTATAAACCCTAATTTTTCGGTTTACATTGTTTAGGAAGGGAATGACTGCGGTTTGTTTGAATGGATTGATCCTGAAATTTCTCAGTTCCAAAAATCTTGTTTTCTGCAATTGAAATCTAAGAAAGAGTATTTGGAAGAGCAGTTGAGGGGTAAGGTTGCAGTGGAGAAATTGTACTCTGGAAAGGCATTGGAAAAAGATGAAATTGCGGACCGTGACATTGACTTTGAACAAAAACTGAATGATCTTGAGGTTGAAGTTCGGAAGAACAATGAAGCCGTGCTGGTTATGAAAAATACATTAGGTCTCATGCAAAAACTGGAAAGGAAGATGAATGTTGTAATGTTTTGCTTGATTGTGGTTATGATGATTTTCTTCCTTAATTTGGTTGGGAATTCTGGTCATGAGCAGAGGCCTAAAATGTTGCTTTGAATATTGTTATATTTTGTCTCATTTTGTGGATGTATTGAACTTAAGAAAGAATGTAATCTATTGTTGTGTTTTATCTCATTGTTATTGTCCTTTTATTTGGTGTAATCTTTTGTTATGTTCTGAAATTTATGAGTTCCAACTTAACAACACATTATTTATAGAAAACTGAGATCAACATTACAAACAATGATAAAGCACTCTAAACATTACAACAACACTCCAAATTGATTAATAATCTGTTCCAAAGTGATTAATAATATGAGAACTTCCAAAACAACATCAAATAGGTCTTGAGTGCCTAATCTGACAACTTCCAAAACAACATAGCCTAAATCTGAGTTCCAAAACAACATCACATACTTCCAACACTCCACAATCAACAATAGTACAAAAGTAAATCCTTTCTAATCATCCACAGTTCAACAAATACTCCAAAATAAACCTAAGTTAATCATCATCTACGAGAATCACTCTCTTGAGTGCCTAAAGCACCCTTAGTCTTCTTCCCCTTCTGCATTTTTCCCTTCCCTCCAGTGTTGGTAGAACCAGTACCTTTCTCAGAAATTACATGAACTCTTCTTTCTGATGACAACTGCATTTGTGACATTTTAAATAATAAATGAAAATCATTATAAAAAAATATTAGAAAGAAAACTGTTAAGGTAATAGACATACCCTCATGTAGGTATTACCAGTCTCCTCAGACTGAAGGATTCCAAATCCCTTTCTTGCCTAAAAAACAAATATAATAATAATTGAGCAGAAACAACATGATATATGGAATAACTGAGCACAGAAACAACAAATATAATTAAACTTTAATAAAAATAAAATGCTATTACCAGAGCTCTTTCCTTTAGAGTTAAAGATGATGACTGTTGGCTTGACTGTTGAGTTGACTTCTTTGTTGACAATGAACTTGTGTTTTCAGCTGTTGATCCAACATTCTTCTTGGGCCTCCCCCTTGGATTCTAACAAAAAAATAGATATTAAAACATGATTTTATTTGTTGTTCAAATTGATGTTTATCATAATAAGACTTGAAATATTAATTATAACCTTTGGTTGTTTCTCCACTGGAGGATTAGAGCATGACTGTTGGGCTGATCCAACATTCTTCTTGGGCCTTCCCCTTGGATTCTAACAAAAAAATAGAAATTAAAACATGATATGATTTGTATTTCAAATAGATGTTTATCATAATAAGACTTGAAATAGAATTTATAACCTTTGGTTGTTTCTCCACTGGAGGATTAGAGCATGATTTCTTATTGTGCCCTTTTTGAAAACATCTTTGGCAAGTCATAGTCAACCCAAATCTCCTCAACTTAGTCCCACAATTCATTTCCTCCTCAGGTGCTCTCTTTCTTTTCTTTTTTGGCCTTCCTGGCATCTTTTTAAAAGGAGGAGGAAGAATAGGAAAGCCCTGTGCAACTGGCCACAATTTCTTCCCATTTATGGGTTCTAATGACAAGCTGTACAATTGCAGATACCTTTCAACTGAGTAGTACTCAGACACAAACTCTACAGGATTCTGATGTTGGAAATTTATTGCAGAACATGCATGTACACATGGTATGCCTGTAATGTCCCAACTTCTGCAAGTACATGTCTTGTTCTTCAAGTTCACAACAAACTGATCATCCTCAGGCACAACCTCAAATCTTTCACCAACAGCTGGCTTTGTGAGACATAGCCTAGACATGTATTTGTTGTGCTCTAACTTCTTTCTTATTCTAGGACAAATCCTATCTGTATACCCACTATGTCCTAACAACTTGTCATGTTGTCTTTTCATTAACTCACTTCTAACAAACTCAAGCATATCAATAATGTGTTTGCTTCTACCCTTAACAATCATTCCATTGAATGTCTCACTCACATTGTTCTCAATCATATCACATCTAGACAATGGAGAAATGTAAGCCTTACAGAATTTGGTAGGATCTCTGTCCATGAAATCTTCATAAGCAGCTGGATCTTCTGACTTCAAATCTTCCAAAAATATGTTGTAGTCCCCCAAGTGAGTGCTGAGCACAATCTTCCAAAAAATGCTTTTCAGTGTGAGCCCTTTAAAACTCTTCTTCCAATTCATATATACATGTCTTGCACAGTTTCTGTGCTCAGCATGTGGAGCCAAATCTCTTAATGCATTAAGAAGACCCTGCAAAAGGATAAAATTTGAATAAGTGGAAAAATTCATTTATGTTCACAAAATTTATATATGTTAGAGAGAGAACTTACTTTTTGTTGGTCTGACATGAAAGTATATCCAAGACCATCAGTAATTCCCAAATCAGTAAACAAAATACCTAGAAACCACCTCAAACATTCCTCATTTTCTGTCTCAACAACTGCCCAAGCCACAGGGTATATTTGATTGTTGCCATCTTTTGCTGTGGCACACAATAAAGCCCCACCAATAAAAGTCTTCAAGAAACACCCATCAAATCCTAAAATGGGCCTACAACCACTAATGAAACCCTTTCTCAGTGCACTAAATCCCACATAGAACCCTCGGAATGTAGTTTCTTCACCAAGAAGAAACTCAAACCTTCCATCTCTGTCTACCCTCAACAACTCTGCCATGTAACTTCTCAGAGAAGCATAATGGCCAATTACTGAACCTCTAAGCATCTCAAGAGCTCTCCACTTTCCTCTATAAAGCTTCCACTTTGTAGGCTGTACTGCAAACTTTTCAGATATTATTTCTTCCATTTGGGTAATGGACATGTTTGGATTCTTTCTGAATTTCTCAACAAACTCCTCAGCAATCCACTCTGATGTAACCTGCCTGGTGTGGACATTTCTATGGCATTTGTGCTCCTTGTTCAACTGTTTAATTGCTACACTACCCTCTTTCATAACTGCACTTGCATATAAGGTCCAAGGGCAACCATCAACACATTTCACTCTCAACAGTTTTTTGCTAGTTTTCAGAAACTTTATGTCTCTCCCTTGAATAATAGCTACATTCCTTAATGCTTTTTTCAACTCCTCTATGCTTATGAATCTCATCCCTAACATAAACTCAAGAGTACTATGATCACATTTTGGATCATAAGTAACCATTTTCCTTCTACCTATACAGTTCCCATCATCATCCATTTCCCACTCACTACCTGAATTTTCAGAAACCAATCCACAATCTACAAACCCAGAATCTTCACTGTCCATCTCAATGGCCTTCTTTGACTTCATGTTGTCTGCACATTCTCCAACATCCTCTAATATCCCCTTTTTGTGCTTCTTCAAATTCTGTCTTGCCTCAAAATATTCAGCATCATCATCAGAAGCAAAATCATCAAGAGACAGTTCATCATCAGATGAGCTATCATCAACAGGGAAATAGTCTTCATCCTCACTATCATCCCCAGACCCACTTCCAACCTCACAGTCACCCACATTGGAAGTAGGCAACTGTGGAGTCTTTAGGTTATTCCTCACTTCTGTATCAACATCACCATCTTTCTGTGACTCAGCTAATAAATCCACATCATTAGGATTCTTAGGATCAGAATGATTCTTAGGATCAGAGAAATTGTCTATATATGAATCAATGTCAAATTGTTCCTCTGACCTTGGTGCACTTTCAACACTAGCTTCATTTTCACTGTTATCTTCTTCTATAATTTCCCCTACTACATAAACCTCTAATAATGTTCTTCCCTTAGTAGCGTGGTTAATCATCTCCATAACTACACTATCATCAACAACATCTTTAAACATATCTGCTCCATTGTTCCTTGGTATTCTGTATACAAGTTTTTCAAACTTTTCAACCCCCAGCTTCTCAACTGCTTCTTTTAAGTCAAAATACCCAAACCTATCCACATCTAAACCATGAACTGTTTTAAATTTACCACCTAAGTACTCAACAGAAGTTCCACATTTAACGAACTGGCCTCCATAGTTTACAAAAATTGAAAATTTTCCACTGCAATGCAAACATATGAATAAATAAGATAATAGCAACAAGTGAATTGCATAAGACTCTAAATTTTCCAAAAAAAACCCTAATTGTTCAAAAAAGCCCTAATTTCTCCCAAAAAACCTAATTATTTAGATAAGCCCAAATTGTTCAGAAAATCCCAATTTTCTCCCAAATAACCTAATTATTTAAAAAAACCCTAGTTTTCCCAAAAAACGTAATTTCTTAGAAAAGCCCCAAAAAGAAGCCTAATTTCACAAAAAAAAAACCTAAATTCCAAGAATAAATGAAATTTCTAATCGAATCCTAAATATAAGACCAGACTCGAGAAACATCGAAATAAAAATTGCAGAAGAAAGAAAGAAAGAATAGCGCACCTGTCTTTCATCTTCCCGACATATAACGAATCTCGAACGCACGACGACAAGAAATCTGGAACGCAGAAACACAAACTCGCATGCAATTGGGACAACCTTGTAGCGGATTCTTGATACAGAGACAAGATTTCAGATTTAGGGTTTGATTTTTTTTGTCGAGATCGATTTTGGGGAATTTGATTTGGGGATTTGATTTGGGGATCGGGTTTTTAATTTGAAGATGGGTTAATTTGATTTGGGGATCGGATCGGGTTTTAGTTTGATTTGGGTAACAAAATTCCACGTGTTTATTTAATCTGACTGAGCAACTGAAAATTACACGTAGATAAAACACAGCCAGACACGCTGGCATCTTTTGGCCGTCCGACGGGTTTTAAGTCAATTTTGCAAAAGTAAGACAAGGTAGAGATTATATTGCTATTATTCAAAAGTTTGGATTAAATTGCCAAAAGTGAAAAGGTCGAGGTTTATTTGGCAATTAACCCTTTTTGAAATGTTGTGTAGTCAAATTTTCATTTTTTATGGTAACAACTTAAAAAAATGATAATAATTTTTGAAATGTTGTGTAGTCAAATTTTCAAATGGAAGTAACATCATAATTCCGGTATCTTCTAAATCTTCTCTAAAACAACTTTAGAGTGAGATAATGTCTTCATTTAGGGTTATAATATTTTAGATACTTTAAACAAATTTTTGTATAAATTTTTTTACACATTTGCTCTCTCTCTCTCTCTCTCTCTACATATATATATATATATATATATATATATATATATATATATATATATATAATGTGGTTCAAATGAGAACCAAGTCCTAGTGTGAGAACCGTGAGAACCGCTATTTTTAATTGTATGTAGTGCTATGATTAATTGTGTTTTAGTGCTATTTTTAACTAGGATGTATTTGATTAAAAATAGCAACAAAATTTTTATTAGCATTTATGAAAATGATAGCACCATGTAATATTAAAAATAGCATCATACACAATTAAAAATAGCATCAAATATGGTTCTCACGGTTCTCACACCAGACATAGTTTTTATTTGAACCAGCCCCTATATATATATATATATA
>BKCP01006626.1:2218530-2237367 GCA_008636005.1 Striga asiatica
ATGTTTTAAAATTATGTTTCAATTCTAGTTATTTACATCATACGTATGCATTCATGCAATAAAAATGAAACATAAACATCATTTCGGAACAGGAAATCTCATTGAAATAATGTGGTTTTTACTTTTTAAGAATCAATACGGTCTGCCAACTTGCCATTACTCTTTAGTTGACTTGACACAGCAATGGGCAAGTTGCGCTATTCACATGTTGACATTTGAAAATTCTACTTGCTAAAATTGCTTCACAAATGGGATGAATTAGCCTAATTAGCTTGTTTTTTTATTAATTTACCAACAAAAAAATTAAATCGCAACCGAAAATCTAAATCAACTTTAACTCAACACCACTATTAACATATTATCAATAAATCATTCTTACACATCACGTCAACTTTAGTTCAGTTCATCCACTCACAAAAAAATCAGTAAAAATTGGTTTATCTGTACACATCATATCAACTTTAACAAAAAAATCAGTAAAAATTGGTTTATCTGTATACAAACAAACACGAGTGTGTTGTTATATAAATAAACTCAATCCATACTCAAAATTTAACTCAACCTCACTATCCTCATTATTATCTATATAATTAAATAATATCAAGCAATCATTCTTACACATCATATCAACTTTAATTCACTATTCATCTACTCACATAATTTTAACTAACAATCACTTCACATCATACCTGTCATACTTATATATCAAATCAATTAACTTTAATTAATTTTTTTTGAATATTATTTTAATATAAAATCAAAATTCCACTAACAACTAATCATACCATCTTTTTCAAATTTAACCCTAGGTCAACAAAAAAAATTATTTTGAGCGAATATATTTGTATACAAACATGCCGTACAAACTCAAAAGCAAACAATTCAGTCACAATTGTAGGATGCTTGGATATAATAACTTTTGGCTTAAAATAAAAATTCTACTAACAACTAATCATGCATCTTTTTCAAATTTAACCCTAGGTCAACAAAAAAAAATTTATTTTGAGCGGATATATTTGTATACAAACATGCCGTACAAACTCAAAAGCAAACAATTCAGTCACAACTGTAGGATGCTTGGATATAATAACTTTTGGTTTTGTTTAGATTTTTTGGTTTGATTTGATTAATTTTAAAAAAAGTGGTATGGTTATTTGATAATGGGTATATTAAAATAATATTTAAAATAAAATAATTAAAGTTAATTTGATGTAAAACGTATGAGAAATATGATGTGAAGTGATGGTTAGTTAAAATTATATGAGTTGATGAATAGTGAATTAAAGTTGATGTGTGTAAGAATGATTGATTGATATTTTTTAATTATATTGTTAATATTGATGATAGTGAGTTTGAGTTAAACTTGAGTTATAAAGAAATTGTTAAGTTAAAAATGTAGATTTTTTTGAGAATTTTTGCATCTAAGCATCCTGTAGACGTTTTTTCGCTGCCTTTCCTTTGTTTCTTTCTTTTTGTTATAGGAAATATAGTGCTGTCTAGAAACCAGAGGGTTGACTGTAGATTAAAAAAAAAAAAAGTGAATTAAGCACAATTTGGATTAGTTAAAAACAATTTTGCTATGAAGTCATCGGATGGTTCCGCTTATAGAGTCATCCACAGTTATTCACAAATAATGTATTGATATGTGTCCTACAATAAATACATTTTGAACAGATTTCAATACATTAAGTGATGAATAACTCCATAAGAAAACAATCTAATAGCTCCATAGATTTTTATAGTTAAAAAATATTTAAAAATGTCAAAAACCAAAGGTTAATAATGTGCTGAACTACTGCTCAATGTCAGTGCCCAAAGCTCACTTTCAATTGAATAACAGAAATTAAAATAGGCCAATATTGTTACTTGTATCTTGATTAATTGGACAATATGTTTTGAATTCATAAATTCAAATGTTAGACACATATGGTCATATATATATATATATATATATATTTAATTAATAAAAATCATAGTTACACTATGAAATATCATAATTTTATTTATATTGTATTTTAAAACATAACATTGAAGTATAAAAATATGTATATTTGTTGAATAAATATGAACATTTTATAGTTATTTAGCCTAACAAACAGAGAGACATGCGTTTAAAGTTTAAACTAATTAATAGAAAACCTTGAACTTTTGATTAAACGGTGACAAACTGATTCCAAAATTATTCATTATATCAAACTATAAATAATTATTCAAAAGGTGACAAACTGATTCCAAAGTTATTCATTACATCAAACTATATAAATCGTTAATTCCTCCATATGTGATGCCGACGAGATTGCATTAGCATATCCCGATAGATATGATCGACTCGTTTCATTAGTTTGAATATTATTCTATTTCTTGTTATTATTATTTATATCTATGTTGTATTGGGCTTGTTGTGTTTATATTTATGTTGTATTAGGTTGGTTGTATTTGGGCTTTTAAGTAAAGGTTGTTAGGACTTAGTATTATTAAAACCGTATGAATTGCATTGTACTGGGCAGTTATTATCAGATAAGAAATGAAAGAAACTATGGTGTTCTTGTGAGTTTTTGGTGAATTCTCTGTACATCTCCTTCCATCACATATTCTGCTGCATCATTTGGTATCAGTCAACCTGGACGATCCACGATGCCGCCACGACGCCGAGATGCCGAAATTGATGATTGTTTTCAATGAATGGATGATCGATTGCAATAGTTGGATACTCGGGTACGGATCTATATTAGAGATGTATTTTGTATTTCATTATAAATAGGATAAGTGTATTTTAACATATCATTTTGTATTTTATCATTACACTTAAAGTTGCTAATATGATAATAGCAACTCTCATTATAGGTTAGCATTTCCCTTAGTATAAATACTATCAACATGTGTAACCCTAATTCATTCTTTTCATTCTATTCAACACGCAACTTTTATTTTCTTTCATCTCCTTTGTCTCTCTCTCGCTCTTCTCTTTATTTGATCTCGATCTAGAATCTTACATGGTATCAGAGGTCACAAATCTCTGATTTGTGACTGATTTTGCTTCCGCACTCGTTCTCCTTTTTTATTTCTCGCTGGTTTCACGATTTACTTTCATATATTCTCGATCTGTCTTTCGATTTTTATGGCCGCGCCTTCAAATCTCACTGATGACATCTCGTCGCCGTACTATCTACACGCCAGTGACAATCCTGGCGCTCTCATAGTCGCCGAGTTTTTCACCGGTGAAAATTACGTCTCCTGGAGCCGCGCCATCAAAACGGCCCTCAGCGTTAAGAACAAAGCGGGATTCATCGATGGTACTATCACTCCTCCTTCATCGACTGGTAATCCCTCTCTATATCTCTCTTGGATGCGGGCAAACAATCTCGTTTTATCATGGCTCCTTAACTCAATTGCGAAAGATATTCGTCAATCTTTGCTGTTTTTTACTGCTGCTAAGAAGGTATGGGATGAGATTAAGACACGCTATGCTTTGAGTTCTGGTCCTCGGGTTTTTCAATTAGAAAAATCTCTAAATACTATTGATCAGGGATCTTTGTCTGTAACTCAGTATTACAATATGTTTAGTCACTGTGGGATGAGTATGTCACGTATAGGCCACTTTTCAAATGTACATGTGGTGCTCTTGTTAATTGTACTTGTAATCTCTATGATGCTATGGCTGATGCTCAACAATTTGAATCTGTGATGAAGTTTCTGGTTGGGCTGAATGACACTTACTCATCTCTTCGTAGCCATTTTCTCCTTACTACACCTTTACCCTCCTTATCTACTGTCTACTCCCTTCTTCTTCAAGAAGAAAGCCAAAGAGCCTTGACAAACACTTCTAAAATGCTTGAACCTGTAGCCATGGCAGCAAAGACCAATCCTCAATCCTATAAACCATATAAACCACCATTCTCTAAAGATCTCAAACCTTCACAACAATTTCCCAAACCTAAGTGCTCTCACTGTGGTTATCTTGGTCACACAGCTGACCGGTGTTTCCAAATCATTGGATATCCAGCCAACTGGTTAGGTCCTAGAAAAACTCCTTCTGCTAATGCTGCCACAGCTAACTCTCCTACACAAACCACTAACACTTTTGATGCATTTTCTATGACTGATAGTTTGTTTAGTGAGTTTATAGCTTTCAAAAAGGCTCAGGATGCTAGGCAGGGTCAACTTTCATCTGGTAATGCAAATCACAACCCTGTCATTGCTACAGCATTCTCTGAGCACACAGGTATATCTTCTCACTTATCTTGTATGGTGTCATCTAAACTATCTGAAACTACATGGATTCTTGATACTAGAGCAACAGACCATATGATATGTGATAGTTCCTTTTTCACTGACAATGTTAAGTCTATCTCTATTAATATCAATTTACCTACTGGTTCTTATGCTACTGCTACTCATATCGGAAATATTCAATTATCTCCAAACATTGTTCTATATGATGCATTACATGTCCCATCTTTCAAGTTTAACTTGATATCTGTTTCAAAATTGGTGGCAACTCTTAATTGTGGCAACAAATTTATTTCATCTACTTGTATCATACAGGACCTGATCAGCAACAAAATGATTGGTTCTGCTGATCTTAAAGATGGCCTCTATCATTTTTCTGTTCATACTCCTGTTTTACCATCTAACCATCATGTATATGCTGCTGAAAATGTAACTCATGTATCTACTTTACCTGTATCTGAACTTTGGCATTACAGACTTGGTCACTTGTCCTATTCCAAGTTGAATAAACTTGATATTTGCAAGTCTGCTGTTACTGTTAAAAATATTGAGAATGCACCATGTGATGTATGCCATTATGCTAGACAAAAGAGGCTTTCATTTTCATCTAGCACATCTACTAGTTCTACTCCTTTTGATCTTATTCATTGTGACATTTGGGGACCCTTTTCTGTTGCATCTCATTCAGGTCACAAGTTTTTTCTCACAATTGTAGATGATTATAGTAGGGTGACATGGATATATCCTCTTTTGCATAAGTCTGTCACCAAAACTCATCTATCAAATTTCTACAATCTAGTTTCAACACAGTTTAATACAAAGATAAAAGTTTTAAGATCAGACAATGGTTCTGAATTTCTTTTATCTGACTTTTATGCTTCAAATGGTATTATTCACCAAACAAGCTGTGTTGAGACACCACAACAAAATGGTAGAGTTGAGAGAAAACATCAGCATTTACTTCAAGTTGCAAGGGCTCTGTTATTTCATGCATCATTACCTTTACCTTTTTGGATTGATTGCATATTAGTTGCCACTCATATCATCAACAGGTCCCTTCCATTGTTTTAAATAACAAATCTCCTTTTGAACTTCTTTACAAGAAGCCACCTTCTTATGATCATTTAAGGGTCATATGATGCCTTTGTTTTGCATCTTCATTAACTGCACATAGATCTAAATTTGATCATAGAACATCTAAACGCATACTCATTGGTTATCCACTTGGTTATAAAGGATATAACCTTTATAATCTGGAAACCAAGAGAACATTAATTTCCAGAAATGTGGTGTTTTATGAGAATGTCTTTCCCTTTGACTCAAACCAACCCTCCTTTACTCCCTTATTCCCTGAACCTACCTTATTCCCTTATGATGATAACCCTATTCTCAACATACCTGTCCCTGAAACTTCTACAACTAATCTTACATCACTACTATCTCCACAGATTACTCATCACAACCCTTCACCTCTACAGCCCAGCTCAAATAACCAGACAACTTCTACCAACAACATTACCTCAGACAACTCTCCACCCAGAAGAAAATCCACAAGGCCAACTAAACCGCCTTCTTACCTTACTCTGTATGAACATAACCTTCCCTCATCTAATTTTGTTTCCACTAAACTTATTTCTACTGACATCTCTCAAACCACTTCTGGGACATCTTTTCATCCTATTTCTGATTATCTTTCCACAACTAAACTTTCCAAAGATCATTGTGCATTCACTGCATCTATTACTTGTCAAACTAAACCAAAAACTTATGCTCAAGCAATCAAAAATCCATTATGGCAAGATGCAATGAGTAAAGAACTAAAAGCCCTAGAGCAAACAAAAACATGGATCCTTACTGATTTACCACCTGATAAACACACCATTGGCTGTAAATGGGTGTACAAAATTAAATACAAAGCTGATGGATCCATAGAAAGATTTAAAGCTAGACTAGTGGCTAAGGGCTATACTCAGGAAGAAGGAATAGATTACTTTGATACATTCTCTCCTGTTGCCAAAATTTCTACTGTTAGATTTATGATTGCTTTAGCTGCTATTAAAAACTGGCACATACATCAACTTGATGTTAACATTGCATTCTTGCATGGTGACCTAGATGAAGAAGTCTATATGATTCCTCCACCTGGCTACTGT
The DNA here is from genome assembly GCA_008636005.1 of Striga asiatica. Classification (NCBI taxonomy): domain Eukaryota; kingdom Viridiplantae; phylum Streptophyta; class Magnoliopsida; order Lamiales; family Orobanchaceae; genus Striga; species Striga asiatica. The sequence goes on from BKCP01006626.1 coordinate 2,224,914, forward strand.
TCAGCATCTGATAAAAGAGTTTGCAAACTTGTAAAAAGTCTTTATGGCCTTAAACAAGTCTCTAGACAATGGTTTCACAAGCTCACCACATGTTTACTTGCTTATGGGCTTTAAACAATCCATTTCTGACTGCTCCTTATTTACTTTGGTTGATGGTTCTGATTTCATTGCATTATTAGTATATGTTGATGGCATTATTGTTGCTGGTAACAATATTACTAAAATCACAGCCATTAAACAACATTTAGATTCATGTTTTACCATCAAAGATTTGGGCACTCTTAAATACATTCTTGGTTTAGAGTTTGCACATTATGACAAAGGTATAAACATGTGTCAACGCAAATATGCATTAGACATATTAGAAGACACTGGATTTTTAGGCTGCAAGCCATCTCATACACCAATGGATGCAACCCAAAAATTTAAGTGTACAGATGGCTCTGATATGTTAGCTGATGCATCAGAATATAGAAGGGTCATAGGTAGACTTCTATATTTAACTATTTCTAGACCTGACATAGCATATAGTGTTCAAACTTTGAGCCAATTTGTTCCTAACCCATCATCTCAGCATCTTTCAGCTGCCCACATAATTTTAAGGTATGTCAAAGGTACTATTGGTAAGGGTCTCTTCTTTTCTAGATCTTCTACTATTTCTTTTACTGCCTATTGTGATAGTGATAGGGCTAGCTGTTTAGACACCAGGAAAAGTGTTACTGGCTACACCATTTTTCTTGGAAACTCCTTAATATCCTGGAAGTCTAAAAAGCAGTCCACAATAAGCAAATCTTCTGCTGAAGCAGAATACAGAGCCTTAGCTTCCACTGCTTGTGAAGTTCAATGGCTCCTGTACCTGCTTCATGATTTTAATATTACTCATATAGGTCCAGTTTCTGTGTTTTCAGATAGTAAACCTGCATTGGCAATTGCATCCAACCCTATTTTTCATGAAAGAACAAAGCACATCCAAATTGATTGCCACTTGATAAGGGAGAAGATAGCACAGAAGCTGATTTCAGTGAACTACATCCCAACCAAGGAGCAACCAACTGATATTCTCACAAAAGCCTTGCCAAGACCTCAGTTTGAGTAATTGCAGTCCAAGCTCAGCCTTCACAATGTGCATGCTTAGCTTGCGGGGGGATATTAGAGATGTATTTTGTATTTCATTATAAATAGGATAAGTGTATTTTAACATATCATTTTGTATTTTATCATTACACTTTAAGTTGCTAATATGATAATAGCAACTCTCATTATAGGTTAGCATTTCCCTTAGTATAAATACTATCAACATGTGTAACCCTAATTCATTCTTTTCATTCTATTCAACACGCAACTTTTATTTTCGTTCATCTCCTTTATCTCTCTCTCTCTCGCTCTTCTCTTTATTTGATCTCGATCTAGAATCTTACAATCTATCTATCGGAATTGAAGACATACGTCTCACTCTTGTTACCTTGGTGCGGGATCAGCAGGACCGTGATGTTTCCGGTGGTAGAGGTGGTCGCGAGAGCTCTAAGAGGAGGCCGTGGTGGTCGCAGGGCGCCCCGACAACCGCACCAACAGCCTCCGGTCAGAGACGATGATAGTGATGCTACGTGGTTGGACATCAATCCATTTGCCGAGGGTTTGGTTCGCGACCCAGATGTGGACAATCAGCAACCACGAGAGGACGGGTTTCGCGACCCCGATGTTGCTGCTAACCATCGGCCACCAGATGGGTTTCAGCCCCATGGCAACCCCGTCAATCAGCAAGTGGTCAACAGGTGCGAAGCCCTAGGTCGCGATTTGCAGATCGTGAGTTCCGTCGAGGAGCAGCCAGCGGTGAAAACGATCGTGGATGGCAGCGGGCTGGACGACATGGAGCTGCCAATTTCGCGGAAGACCGGGTTGTTGCTGGATTGTTTAGGATGATGATTTTGGTGCAGGTCGTGGTAATTTTATTCCTCTACGTGTGATGTTGGTGATAATATAGGAAATTTTTATGTTGGCAGAGCACATCAAATTGGGGGTGGGAATTTTAGGCGTGCTTTTGCTGATGATAGAGGTTATAGATTTAATAATCTTGCTTTTAATTTCCAAGGATCATATGATGAGTTAAATGGGCCTGGGCACCAGTTTCACAGGCAAGGGGCTGAAGGGGATTCTAATAGTCGTTGGGAATCTTCTTTTCGCGTTGAAATTCCTGATTTTGCTGGTGGGTTGGATGTTAGTGAATTTCTTGATTGGTTAGCTTCCGTCGAGGCTGCCCTTGATTTTAAATGCGTACCGGACGAGAGGTGAGTCGCACTTGTGGTCACTCGACTTAGGGGACGTGCGGCCGCATGGTGGTTACAATTACAGGACGTGCGGCATCGTCAGGGCAAACCGAAAATTACGTCATGGTTGAAATTTCGTAAGTATGAACGGGAATTTTTGTCGTTTAATTTTGTCCGTACTTTATATCAGCGTTTACAAAATCTTCGACAAGAACAATGCAACACCCCGCCTTACATAGCTTTAAAATACTAAAAATAGAGTAAAATTTTCGCTTTTATTTTTGAAAGATCGTGCGAGCTTGGTTTTCGAAAACACTTTCTTACTTGCGGGATGCTATGAAAACTTTCTTATCTTACTCATGCAGACATAATAAAACATGCAACCAAATCAATCCACTATGGAGATAATGGCATGCAGTCTGACTGTCTCACACTGTCTAGTTTAGCGGAAGCTTTAAACTGAAATCATACATAACACTCGCATACATATAAATACATGCTCATGAATTTCAGGAACGTAAGATATGTGTAAAAATGTCCTCTGCTCATGACCACGCTTGCCACGTCTGCTCACCCGACACGCTGGACTCCGACACCTGAAATAGAGAAAACTGTGGGAGTGTGAGCACAATCTGCGTGCTCGTGGGAAACTGAAACTGAAATAATCTCAATTGTAAACATAAACTTAAAAGTAGCATATAATAAATAAGTTGTACTGTACTGTAAACTTTTCTTAAACTTTAACTTTGGTCAAAAGACCCTTGCTCGGCCTTGGCCGCTCGTGTGCACACCCCTATTGGAATATTAAGGCCCTCGGCCTCCAAGTCCTGGGAGAACTAACTGTGTCGAACATACCTCAGTCATGGTAAAGTAATTAGAGATGATGTGGAAACCAGTACATGACCCCCCATACTGAATAAGACAACATCAATAATACACTATATCATGGCATCAATATATAAGAGTTGAAACTGAAATCTTTTCTTTTCCTTTCTTTTCTTTTCTAAANATTGGGATATTAAGGCCCTCGGCCTCCAAATCCTGGGAGAACTAACTGGACCACAAACGGGATGATTCCACCATTCGGGTAACTAACTTACTCACGTACCTCATACAGGATAACTGAAATGCACAATGTAACGCCCTGTAAAGGCTCTCACCTGTTATGCTGAAAGTGCTGATACAGATGCAAGTGCTGAAATGAGTAGCAGGCGGAGGCTCGACTCTCCTCAAGCTACAAAAATATAATTAAAATATGCTAAGTCTCATGCTCGAAAGAACTTAACAAAATTCTAACATTCTTCTAATCTCCAGATTTATAATGGAAAAAATATTCTAAGTCCGGGACTTAAACTTACTAGCTCGAAACTGGGCTAACTCGGCTCAGAAAAATACTAAATTCTCCAAAACACGCTCGGACTGGGAAAATCGAGTCAAAACATCTCGAACCGCCCGGTTGAACCGGACCAGTTCGCTGGCTAGACCGGCGGCTCGCCGTGAGCCGGTCGGTCATGGGTGGCTCGGCTGCCCGGGTCGACCGCATAGGGCCTGCTGGCGCTAGCGCTAGCTGGCACGTGCACCCTGACGCTGGTCGGCCGGGCTCAGGTCTGGTGCAGCAGCGCATGCTGGGGCTGCTTGATGAGGACGTGGTCCTCGGCCCTACTGAGCCCGAGGACGTGACATACCCGGGCCATGAGAACTGGCGTGTGAGTGGCCGCGATTGCTGGCAGGGCTACGCAACGAGGGCCCGTGACAATAGATATGACCGCACGCGTGGGGATTGCGCAACGCGTAGGCCGCATGACAAGGCGCGTGGGGGAGAGCCACGTGAGGCAGGGTCGCGCGAAGGAGGCTGCGCGCGAGACAGCCTAGTGAGAGAATGACGACGACCATGCGATGGACGATTAGGACAAGGGACGCGATCGGCAAACCCGCGAGCGAGGAAAGGCTAGCGTGCAGGGCACTCGCCGACTGAGCAATGCGCGAGTGGACGGGCGCGCGCGTGGCACGATGAGGCACACGCGAGGCGTGATGAGAGACGCGTGGGATGCACGGGGTGTGACCGAGCGCGAATCCTTGAAGGACTAGGAATGGCGCACCGCCTAGGGTTCCAAACGGGCGTGGGGCGCAAGGGACCACGATCATTCTAGATGGCCAAGGGCCGAATTACCTAGCATATTAGGAGTCTTAGTTTGGTTAAGAATTTTAATAAAGGCATGTGCCTAATTAGTTATTTGGTAAGTCTTTGATTATAGATATTTAGTTACCTTAGGAGTTTATTTTATTTCCAATAGTTTGAGTTCTAGTTAGTATAGGATTAAATCTATTTAGCCTCTATAAATACTACCCATTGTCATTCAATTTTATATCGAAGTAATAAGAAATATCGAATGTTTGTTCAAAATTCTCGTGTGTTAATTCGTGTGAGTTTACATACAAAACTGTGATAGAAATAGGACCAACATCCGATTTTCTTCACATCTATCGCGAAGTACGAAAGCGTCGACGCGCATATTAGCAACACTATCTCTTAGAAACCAAGGCGTCGACGCGGGTTTCACGACAAATCGAGTTGAGCGGATACACAATCATTCATCACTGCTGTTGGGCGCACTGCCGCGCTGGCTGGTCGCGCTGACGCGGTTGCTGGGGTAAGGCTGGACCCGGGCGCTGGCGCGGTCGGACTCCTCGCCGGCCGTCCGGCTACTTTTCCAATGACATTCGACTTCAACCAATATTTTAAGATGTAAGGAGTCTAAAAATGAAATAAAAGCTCGGAATGGTCCAACTCGATTCTTAAAAGACTCGGGGGTCAAAATCGGGCTACCTTGGGTTCTAAGTCACCGGAACTTCTATCTCTTCTTACCTTGGGACATATGGCTGAATGTTCTACATAATTTATCATGATTTTAGGCTTAAAAACATGGGTAATAACTTTGGTAAAACAAGTCTTGTTCGGGGTCAAAATGGCTCGAAAATCGGTTCCTACTTGACCGAGTAAACGACCCCCAAACATGCTCAAATTTTTACCACATGAATCTCATTATTTATAATGATTTTAGGAGTACTAACTTCGGCTGTATCATGCATTGAACTCAAGATAATATTTTAAGGCTTAAATTAAAAAAACCTTAAATGACTCATGCATGGTTCGAATTCTACACTTGATAAATCTAAAATATCAAGTATAAACTGAAAATGAAGGTTTGAAAGTGGTTACCTTCATCGAAGTTTGAAAACGGACAAAGGAAGTGGTTATCGGCCTCTTTCCGATGGTTGCTAGGCAAAAAGAGGTGCTATGGTGAACCAATGGTGGAATGGTTGAATGAAGGAGTCTCTAGGGTTGTCCTTAGCTCTTTGGTGGCTTATGGTTCGGTGGAACTCGGACGGAATGGCTGGTGGCTCGCCGGAGGTGGGTAGCTCGCATCTAGGGCTTGAGGGAGTTGTTAGGAGCTTTGGCCGAATTTTGCTGAGCAAATGGAGAGGAAATGGAGTCTTTGTCTGGTATTCTAAGTGTAGGAACGAATTATGGTTGATGAGGAGTGGTTTAAGTGGTCTTGGTCAACAAACCAAGTGGGGGACATGCATTGGAGACATAAAAAAGGCATGTCCCCTTGTCCCCAAGTTTGGTTCTTGTGTTGGAGGTTCTTGTGTTGGACCTCTTGGAAGACCAAATGTTCTGGTTCACCAGACTTAAGGTGGTCAAGGTTCGGGTCATATGGTCAAAAGACCGAATTTTGGGCAAAAAACGCCATTGGGCCTCGGTTTTGGGCTGCTGGGTGTGCAGGGCACGGGCACTGGGCCTGTCGGGTGCCTGGCTGGGACTGGGCGCGGGCTGCTACAAGGGCGCGCTGGGCCTGGCGCTGGGAGGCCTGCTGGGTGCGTATGAGGGCTGGGCGCAGGTGCTCGACCGGGCTCGACTCGACTTCGGCCGAGGCCCGTTTCTACATGATTTCTCGATTATTCTCGGACCCGAAACTCATCTCGACTAGAAAAAATGTTCCCGACTCGACTAAGGAATAATAATGGCTATACCTATGATCATTTTAAAATAAAATGAACCGATACTTTGACTAGAAATTTATTCGACTTTGAGATAAAATCTCATTCGAATAATTCTTGACTTACTCGAAAATGGAAACTCAAAAATGAAGAGTTTACTAACGGAAGCTATAATCGAGCATGATCTAGATAAAATATTAGCTTAATAAAACAAGCTAAAATAATCGAGCATGATCTGAATATAATATTAGTTTAATCTTAAAATAGTCAAGCATTATCTAAATAAAAGATCGGGGCGTTACAAACAATGTAGTGTGGACGATTATACTGAGGAATTTTATAAACTTTTTGCCCGGGTTGATATTCGTGAAACTCCGAAACAGTTAATATCTCGTTATATTGGGAGATTGCGTGTCTCTATTCAGGATGTGTTGAATATGTTACTCTGACTTCTATTTCTGAGGCTCATCAGCGGGCTTTATTGGTTGAGCACCAGCAGGCCCAGAAAGCGGGCGCTTCTTTTGCACCATCTGCAAAGGAGCCTCCAGGGATTTCAGGTACTGCGCCGTCTGCAACGAGTGTTCGGTTCGATTTGGGTGCTCAATCTGAGGGTCGTGTGATTGGCCCTACATAGGGGAGTGGCACTAGACAGTCTGGTGGGCCGCGTTGCTTTACATATGGCGAGCCGGGTCATCATCAGGCACAGTGCCCGAAGGCGAGAGGGTCACGAACATTGATTGTTGAGGAGCCAGACTCAATTGTTTACGATGGTCTTCCAATTTTCGATAAAGAGCCGGAGGTTCCCGAGGTGCATGTCTCGGGAGACGTGGGTCACGCGCTTGTCCTTCGTTGGTCTCTTTTGCCTCCCCACATCTCTTACTAGGATAAGGTTCAGCGCACCTTTTTTAATCCACTTGGACCATTGGCGGCCGTGTGTGCCGTTTTGTCATTGATTCCGGTTCCTACGAGAATGTGATTTCGAACGAGGCTGTAACGAAACTGGGGTTGTTAAGTGAGCCACATCCGGATCTGTATGCTCTTTCGTGGATACATCATGATGATTATGTTCGTGTCACCCGACGTGTGTTGGTGACCTTTTCTATTGGATCCTCTTATAAGGACATGACATGGTGTGACGTTGTACCTATGGATGCTTGGCACGTTTTATTAGGACGACCTTGGCAATTTGATCGCTCGGTGGTACATGATGGATGCCGCAACACATATAGCTTTTTATTTGAGGGCGTTCGCATAGTCCTGCATCCGTCGTCATCCAATTCTGGTCCTTTGCCATCGTCGCTCCGGTTTTATTCGTTTCTCGCACCAAGCAGTGTAGGGAGTTATTCGGTTCGGTGGACGGTCGCTCGATGGTCTTTGACGTAGGTGATTTTGTCGACTGGGTAGCTCAGGACACCGACAAGATCGCGGATTTGAGGGCGAATCCTCTCCACCGGGGGAGAATGATGCCGACGAGATTGCATTAGCATATTTCGATACATATGATCGACTCGTTTCATTAGTTTGAATATTATTATTATTATTCTTTATATCTATGTTGTATTGAGCTTGTTGTGTTTATATTTATGTTGTATTGGGTTTGTTGTATTTGGGCTTTTAAGTAAATGTGATTAGGACTTAGTATTATTAAAACCGTATGATTTGCATTGTACTGGGCAATTATTATCAAATAAGAAATGAAAGAAACTATCGTGTTCTTGTGAGTTTTTGGTAAATTCTCTGTACATCTCCTTCCATCACATAGTTTGTTGCATCAATATGGATATAGATATATATTCCTTAAATGTCTAAAAAAAGTAACAAAAACTTTTTAATTAGTACATCGTTGAAATTATCAAAGAAGAAGAGGGAAAATATGGCAGTTTTCCTTCACAATGCCCACTAAGTAGCAATTGAAGGTGTAATGAGTCGTGCCTTTATCTCGTTAACAAAATCATCGATAAATCAACTTGAGCTCAAATTTAACGAATCATTTATAAAAAAGTATATAAAAATATGGGCTATGGGCCTTTGGGTTGGATAATATATTGGATTCGTTTATTTAATGGGCTAAAGATAACAAAAACTCAATTTAAATAAACGGAACACAAGCGTATTTGGCCCAAACTAGTGCCCCTTACCCAGCCCGTTGGCTATTAACCAGCCAAAAAACAGGCGCCAAATGTAGAAAAATAAAACATGCAACTGAAAAATTTCTCGCAACAGTCTCTCTCTAAATTTGGTGGCTAAATTTGGCCGCAGAGCATAACAAGGGTATCCTATCAAAAGGGTCTCCTCATAAAGGTGCAACTGTTTCCAATTTATAGCTCAAAATTATAGATAGATACAATTCTGACAATTAGTTAGGATTTGATTTCATTTTGCTGCTGATTTCTTAACCTGCCCTTTCGTTTTTTCTATAAATTGTTGATTTTCCGACATCGATCATCTGTTTTTATCATATAATCTGCTGTTGATGTCAAACAAATTTACCTGGTTACGGTTTTTTGGATTTTTTGTTTTCTTGTACGATTGAAAATCGATTGGTCTTGCGATTTCGAGCTTCGGAAATGGCTTGGGGATAATGAAATCAAGCCATATCTCCACATAGTTTGCTGTTAATTTTAGTCGAATTTACCTTGTTACGGTTGTTTGGAGCGATTGCGAGCGTCAAAATGGGATGGGGATCGTGAAATCAGGCCCAATTTCTCCATAATTGATCTTAATTATATACCAATTTATCTGGTTACGGTTTTTTGGATTTTTTTGTTTTGTACTGTGTGAAATTCCGATTGGTCTTGCGATTTCGAGCTTCGAAAATGGCTTGAGGATCATGAAATCAGGCCATGGTTTGTGTGGCGATGAAGATTTTGTACCGAATTTTGCGTATATGAAATTTGTGTAGCTGAGAAGTATAATGGGGAAAAACTCGAATCGTGAGGACACTGGGCTGTCTTTGGGGAATCATAGACCAGGGTTTGTTATATGGGGCATGCTTCATCATCTTCATCATTACAGGTGGCATTACGGCAAGAAGAGGCTCACCCGCAAACCCCATGGCTCGTCAAAACTGTCCACTGGTAAAAACTATCTCATTTGTGCAAATGCGTGCTTTTGTTTTCATTTGTGTTTTTTGGATATGGAAAATTAAGTTTCGTCGTTTTTGACTGATTCGTTATGGAATATTCATGCGAGAGATCAAAGTAGTATTCGGAAAAAAGTTTTTGCTCTTAGATTAAGTGGCTAATTGGCCATTGCTACTTGTTTGAGTATTTAAGATGAGCGCGTTTTACCCCCAAGAAAAAATATTCTACCCCTCTACTTCTAACTTTTGACTGTAGCATGAAGAATAAAATCAGATTCTGTGCTTAAAAGAAAACTAAATGCCCCTTCCTTTTACCCTTTCTCAGTTTTTAATTGTTTGCATGTCCAAAAACTTCTCATCAGATGAAGGGAGCACCAAAACTACTTCGGATGCTTCTGAGGCTCAAGATAGTGTCCATTCATCAGTCGAAAATTACGCGGTATTTTAATTTAATTTATTCATTTTTTAACGTTCTTGCTATGCAACCGAAGGTCCGAATCCTTTTTCCGTCCATCACGTGAACAGAACCCGTTAATCATTCTCATCAGGTTGGGACAAAACCCGTGGTCCCTCACCCACCCCACAAAAACTCCATGAAATCCCGAATAAAATCCCTTCTTGCTGACGAGATGTCCCGGAGAAAGAGCCGCGGCCGCCACCGTAGAAGCACCTCCTGTCCCATGCAGGCCAATCCGGAATCTTCTTCGGGCCCGGGCCCTCTTGCTGTCAGCAGGCCCAAACACGAAAGCTGCCATTCCCATCTACCTGGGCCCAGTGAGGAAAACGGCGGCACTTGCAAACTGTGTGCCACGATGCTCAAATTGAACTATCTTAAGCAGAGTGAGGTCAGCAGGTTCGGGTGGGACCCGGTCCGCGACCACACCCTTCTCCAGGACAAGCTCGTTTATGCGATCGAGCAGAGCAAGTTTGACTCTCTGCAAGAGTCGAAGCTTTTCATGGATGCCTTAGACCTGCTTGACCTCAGGAAGGAGGTATTCTTGAAAATCCTGCAAGAACCGAGCTCGACCTTGGCACATCAGATACAATGCAGGCGGGCCCCCGGGGAAAGGTTCGGGCTGACGAAATCCGTTTCATTCCCATCTAGAGGCTCGTCGTCATTCGGAATAGGTTTCGAGACGGAAAAAGGAGGCAGCAAGCTCGAGTTTCCGGCGAACGTGATGAAAAAGCGCGACAAGAATAATAACAAGGTTGCCCTGAAGCACTTCAAGAATCTGAGGGAGAAGATAAAGCACGTGATCTGGGACAGGAAAAAGGAGAAGAATCGGATTATTATGGATGCCGTGCACCATAAGATCCCTTTCGGGCAGAGGGTCTCGAAAAAATTAAGCTCGGGGGGTGAAATTAGTGCCTACGGTGGTAATAATAAAGGAGGAAAGCTTGGCAAGCAGCAGGCCTACAAAAGGACGTCGTCCTTCAACGAGTCGTACGATAGGTACAACCGTTTGCTAGATATTAGTTGGAATAAGGAAGCAAAGGGACATACAAACGATACCCTGCTGAGCAGAACAACAGATGATGATGATAATAATTGTTATTACAATAAAAATGAAGACATCAATAACGATAATAGTAGGAACCCATCTTCCCTGGGCAGGAAGGCCGTGTTTAAAAGGATCCTTTCACTTCCTGATATGAGGTCATATTCGTTCAGTCACTTAGGAGACTCTTGTAACGCGAGTTTGGTGCATGCTACTACAGATGGAGGAAATTTACGTAGCGGGTTAACAGAAGAAAAATCGTTCGATTTTTTAGGTCTAGAGAATAGTGCTGTTGGGCCACATGCTGTTACGGAAAGCGTGAGCCATGAGAAGTTTTTAGATGTGGGGTCGGCTCTTGACGAGTCGGTTGACTCGAACACATTGGAAACAGCCTCGTCACACGATTTGAATGTGGAGGTGGGCCCGGCTACCGGTCCTCAATCGTTGGATTCAGGTCCGTTTTCTGAGGATGAGTTGAGCTACAAGGAAGATGAAATCGGGCAAATGATTGCGTTAGAAGGTACTTCCATTAGCTTATTTGTGCATGGATAATTTTTATGTTAGTTTTATGACAATATGGCCCCATGGACATGATTAGCCTACTGATACAGTATTTTGTTTTTAGTATATTATTATTATTAGGAAAAATTGTCCTGACTTTTTTCGAAATTGCAATTTAATCATGATTTTTTCACTTTTGCAAATTATATCACAATCTTCAGTTTGTTGTTCGACCACATCAGCTTTTCTATAGCTTTTCTATGTCTGTTGTTTGCAATAAACTAAAGATTGTGATATAATTTGCAAAAGTGAAAAGGTCATGATTAATTGCAACTTCGATAAGGTCATGATATTAGGGACAAATTTGTCTTATTATCAGGCTAAACTTCATGCAATTGCTAAAACTATAATCTTTCTTGATCCACAGACTCAAAATTCCCTATGGAAGGCAATCCCGATCCACCAGCTGTGCAGCTCGACTCAACCAACTTGAATTTCCATATCACACCAGAAAACATTGTAGAAAACCGGGCGATCTCGAAACTGTACAACGATCTGGTGCACTTCGACGTGGACCCCAGCAAAAAGGCCGTGTTCAACTATGTGAAGGACATACTCGACCTGTCGGGCCTCATGCGGGATGATCCCCTCGGGAGATCTGTGGACCCCTCGGTTTTCGACGAGGTCGAATGCTCGGAAAACGAGACGTGGGACCACCTGCTCCTGTTCGACTTGGTGAACGAGGTCTTACTGGACATACACAACAGGTCATTTCAGTATTGGCCGAGGCCACTGGCTGTGCGGTCGAGCGTGCACCTGATGCCCAGGGGTCAGCGGGTGCTGGAAGAGGTTTGGGCCGAGATCGAGTGGCTGCTGAGGTGGAGGCCTGAGGTGGACCAGTCGATTGATGAAGGAGTGGGCCGGGATCTGGGCAAGGGCAACCGGTGGATGAATGTTCAGACAGATGGTGAGTTTGTGGGGCTCGAGGTGGAGGATTCGATATTCGACGATCTTCTTGAGGAGATTGTTTCGAATTGAGGCATCTGGGGTTGTTTTGAAGTACATATGTTTAGAAGAAATAGTTTAGCTGTCTCAGAGGCTGGCCT
>BKCP01006626.1:2250338-2277818 GCA_008636005.1 Striga asiatica
TTTTTCTTTTATTTTTTGTACTGGATTTTCAGATATTTATTCTTGATGGTTTTGAGTACATATTTTGTGGTTCACTTTTTTTTTTGTCGGTAATTGTGGTTGTCTTTTTGTATATAGTGTTTCATATATGTATACATGCTAGATTTTATCATTTGACGAATGAATTAATATTAAAGTGATATTATTTCGTGTTCAAAATGTTAAATCAAAATTTATAAAAAATCTTCATATTGAAGGATAAGAATAAAAATTCAGCCAAAATAAATGCGATCGCTGGTAAACGAGTTCGTGAGCATCTAAGAGTCGAGCCTAACTTAAAAAAAATTAAAAAAAAAAAGAAAAAATTAAATACATAAAAAACGGATTCTAAGAATCCGTTTTTATAACAAAAATAAATAAATAAATATATAAATAAATACGGATTATGAAAATCCGTGTTCATAGGTAAAACGGATTATCACAATCCGTGTTAGTTAACACGGATTTTCATAACACGTTTTTCGCTGAAATAATTAAGGGTAATCACGTCATTAAGAGAAGACGGATTCTCAAAATCCGTTTTTCGATTGGAATTAACTAAAAATGGATTCTGAGAATCCGTTTTTCTTTTAAACACGGATTCTCAGAATCCGACCATTTTATTTTTTTCCACAATTTTTTTTTTATTTTTTGCCACATATTATTTTTTTAAAATAAATAAATGAATGGATACTCATTTGCCGTAGCAATTCATCAATAATTAAACGTATGGACAAAAAGTCAACATCACTCTCGTAATACTTAAGAACTTTGACAAATTGGATTTTACCTTGCAAATAAGATTATACAATTACAATTAGTTCTCTTAGTCTTTATCATGATGATCATATCAAGTAGTTTACACGCAACTATATCTATATATATTCAAAGAGATTGATGTAATAATATAAAATAATAAATTTAACTTTATAATTAAATAAGTTGACTTACTATTAAAAGAAATATAGTAAAAATTAATTTAATATGTATAAAAAATAAAAATTAAATTATACTTTTTTGTTGTCAATCGTGCAATCTAATTAATAGCACGACTTTCTATATAAATAAATTGGTATTAATTCTGAAAATTATTTTGTGATAATTATCGCAATAAAAATATCGATTCTTCATATTAATTATGAATTACTGCAATTTCTTATTCTTTTGGTAACCTTTCATACAATATGTCTTCAAAAAAAAGTCTATTAAATATATTTCATTTGTAAAAAATATTATTTAAATGTGCACGATAAGATTGCAAATATAATACTACTTCATATTCTTTTTAAATGTCATTTTGGCTTTATTAACTATTATCTAAATAAATGTCATTTTGGATCTTTTGTACATACTTTTCCATTATTACCCTCATTTAGCTAATTCACTCTTCATTTTTTCCCAAAACACCATTCTCTATCTTCATTAAAGAGGGTTATTATTGACAAAAATAATATCCTTAATTGCTGTGCAACTTCTTAAAACGACACTTATTAGAAATAGGAGGGAGTACAAAATAAAAAAATAAAAATCAATTATGAATATTTTATTATGATTTACAATTGAATCTTATTTATCAACATTATTAACAATTCATGGTGATTTCTTATTCATTTGGTAACCAACCATATATCAAAATATTTTTTATCGTATCTTCAAAAAATCATTAATCGAGTGGATTAGTTTAGAATCCTTTGATTTATCAATAACTCAACTATTTTATTTTTTTAAAATAATAAACTTAATTTTTTAAAATATCAAAAGAAATTAATTTATCTATTTATCTTTAATAACAAATCAATCTTTATCATTAATAACAAATCATATGTTCTCATGTTTTGTTGAGTATCCAGCCATATGTAGATCGAAATATGCATGAGAACATTGCAAAATATAAGTACTAAAATAAACTTTTAGAAATCAATTGCAAAAATCTTATTGATATAACTACCACAATACTATAATAGACAACATTAATAACAAATCCCTACAATTTTTTACTCTTTTCGTAAGAGTCATATTCCAAAAAATCACCCATTCAAGAAGTTCAAAAATATCCTTTGATTTTATTAATAACTGCACCAAACAAATTTTTTAAAATTCATATTGTGATTTCACAATATCATAACAAATCTCATATAAATTAATAGATTAGAAAAAAAAAATATTTATAATATTATAAACTATAAAAATAAAATAATATTGATGTAATTAAAAATTAATATTTTAATAATCTCGACCAGATTTCCCATATGTTCAAGGCTAATGCATATCCCATGTCAAGACCCTTTTCACCCTCCTTCCGCAGTGTTCGACCACTGTCATTTAACTCGATATTGTTCGACCAGAATGGCTTCCCCCGTGTTGGATTTGTGTGACCGGTTGAGTGGGCCGGTTTACTCCTATAGGTAGATAATATCCCATATCACCTAGTCCCTCCCCACTATGGTCGAGTCTAAATGACTCGATCTAAGAGTGGATCTGTGCTCGCCCTTCAAGTTTTCCCATTATTCGACCACCTAGTGCCTTTCCTCTCTTTTTCGACCACCTGGTTGCCTTTCTCTTAATCTTCAACCGTCCTTCCTTTTCCTCATTATTAATGCAACTTTATTCTGCCACCTGTCCTGCCTGTCAGATACACCCATCATTACGCCTCCTCGCGATCCGTGCTGTTTTGTTATTTGTACTCTTTAAATTCTCCCAGCCGTTAGATTTCACTTTAATCCAACGGCTATTCCCATTAACTCTTCATATTGCTCCCCTTTTCACCTATAAATATCCATACTTAGGATTTTTTCGGCTTTTCTCCACTTCTGCAAATTTTGAATTCACCTGTGCCCTAATTTTTCCTGCAATTTAAACTCTCTGCTCTAGGCGTTTTGATCTCCACTGTCTCCAAGTTTTCCGGCGACCCTCTCTCCACTATGATAATGAGTAAGTTCACTGCAATCTGAATTCGTGTATTTTCCTTTTGTCAATTTTCATTTTTTCCTGTTAATTTTTCTTTTTCGAAACTTCTTTTATGCCCTAGCCGCAACATCTTCCCCTCTTCTTCTTCTTCTTTGCTTTTCTTCGAAAACCCTAAGATTCTTCCCTCTGACTTCTTTCTTCCTTATTTTTCAGATTCCGCTACCTCCAACGCGAACGACCACCACTCCGGCAAGGACACGTCCCTCTCCCTTTTCATCTCCGACTCCTTGACCGATACCACACTCTCCTTCTAATTCCATCGAGGAGATTTACCAAGTTGTCCCTCTCAACGTGCTTCGCCCTGTCGATTACTCCACACCTTCTCCTCCACCTCAACCTTATCGTTTGATTGATGAATCATACGAGGATGTTCTTGATCATGCCCCTCTCACTCATCGCCATCGACCTACTTTTGGTGCTTCTGATGCTGCCGAAGCGGTCCTTGATGCTGTCGAGGCAGCTCGCGATAAGGATGAGGACCATATTCCTCTGTCTCGTCGCTATATCTCCTCTATAGTCCCATCTTCCAGCAAACCTAAAATGACCCGGACCTCTAAGTCCAAATCCAAACCCTCGACCGCCGCCACTTCTTCTAAATCGGCTTCAAAGAAGAAGTCGACCAAGGCACTTCCTCTAGGAGGACCCTTCATCTCCTCTTGTAGCTGGGTGGTTAGAGGTCGACAATGTCCGCCATCTCTCTTGCTAGGGTTTTACATCTCCCATTCCCAAAGACACCTACGACCACCCCCCTGAAAATCACTATACTTTCTTCGAGGCTCAATTCAAACTTGGGATCCGTTTCTCTCAGTGCCAAGATTTGATCGACATCTGTGATTGGTTCGGCCTTCCTCTAAACCAACTCTCCCCAAATTCCATTCGTTTCATTACCACCTTCATCATCCTTTCTTATGTTTGCCTAGGTTGATTCGACCTGGGCTTTTTCCACTATTGCTACATGCCCTCGAAACAAGCCCAAGGGTTCTACCTAAAAAGCCGCAATGGTACCCACTTCATCTCTGACATTCCTTCTGTTTGTCCTATTTTTGTTGTGTTTTTCGTATTTATTTTATCTTTCTTTTTCCCCCATTTTAGGTCCTTTCTTTAGTTTTTAGTCCGTTTCATGTTTTATTATGTGTTTTCCTTCATCTTGAGTCTTTAGGTGTTTTTTCATTTGTTTTTCTGGTTTTCTTTTGTGTATTGTCGTTTTTGGTGTGAAGGTCAGGAGCTTCGAGCGAATTTTCTCTTCAAGAAAAGCTAGTTTTGAGAGCATAATTGGATAGATGGGTTTGTTAGTGACACGTAGTAAAAAACGGAACTCAATTCCGAGTTCGGATGAGCCCAAACGAGCCCGAAACGTAAAATGGCGCGGTGCAGTCCAAAGTCGCGAGTCGCGAGAGAAAAGTCGCGACACGCGAGCCTACGTCGCGACTCGCGAGAGCAAAGTCGCGACTCGCGACTAAAACAGAGCCTCCGACCAGCTGCGCGACCCCACGACCCGTCCGACTCGCGACTCGCGTTTTAGCTCCGTTTTTCGAGCTCTATATATGAAAACGAACCCCCAGACCTAAGGAACAATCCCCAATATCGTTCCTTTCAATTTTTCTCTCCAAAAACTCAATATTGTTAGGATAAAATTTCTCCGCTTTTCTTTTTTTTTTTTTTCTCTCATGCTTGGATTGTTGGACACAAAGTTATTTGGATTGAAATCTTGCAACTCTTAATCCGATTGTAAGTTTTTCAATTCTATTTTATTATTGTTGATTGGTTTTATGTTCTTAATTCCGGTTAACATGAAATTGAATCTAAGCATGAGGTAAACCATTCACCTAGGGTTAGGGATTTTGATTCTTGTTTTGAATTATGAGGAATGTGTTTTGTTCAATCTATACGAGTTGTGTGAATTATATGGTTAGTTAATTGATCACCATTCTGACCTAGTTAATCGACGTTTAGAACCGAGAGGGGAGACGTCGGTCGATTTAGGCTCGTATAGAGTAGACATGTTCGTAAAAGTATTGTCTATGTGTTGCTTGTTTGAATGAATTTATCGTTTATGTTTGTGCTCTTGTTACGAAGAGTTATTGAGCATAGCCCTCTAGACGTGTAGGCTTGTTTAATCTCGTAACCAAACAAATAAGTGTTCAACATAGTTTAAGACTTGATGAGATTTCCCGACCCCTAGACCTTCTTCTTTTTCTCTAGAAATTCAATTGTTATTTCTTTAAATTGTTTTTCTAGTTCTAGATTGTTTTAGTTGATTCCCCAAATCAATCGTGATTAGAGTGTTTAGTACTTATTTTCTTTTCGTGTGTGATCAAGACCAACGCTAAATTCCGAACCGTCTTCCTCGAAATATCGACCCGGGGAACGAATCTTTTGATTCGGTACTCGGTAAGAACATAAAATAATTTGCTACAACAAATTTGGCGCCGTTGCCGGGGAAGGCAAGTAGGATATTTGGTTTTGGTATTGGTTTTATTTTTCGTGTTTCTCTTATTCTTGTGATATTTACTTAATTTTTGTGTTTCTCTTGATTATTTGTTTATTTGATATTTCTCTTGCTTTTGATATTTGTGTTGTTGTGAATATCGTTCCGTGTTAGTTTGTTTTTGTTTTTGCCTCGTGTGCCTTTGGTTGTTTTGTTTTTGTTCTTGTGCGAGGTATTTGCTTGAGGAATTCCGATGAATCCATACGATTATTCCTATGCCGGAAATTTGTCTTGTGGATACCCCGACAATTATCAAAGGGAGATGTATTCGTATGGAGGGCCGCCCAATCCGTATCCGAGCCATTCAAATCATTATTACCATGACGGATACACCACATCCCAAGGGTATGGCCCGAGCCATTCTTACCCGACGTCTCATGGCGGATATGGTTATTACGCTCCGAATCAATACGAATCGCCTTATTACCAACCGCCATCTTCCTACGACTACTACCCTCCGCCTCCCGCATATTTCGATTCAATGCCTCCACCCGAGCCAACTCAAGTAGCTTCTCCGAGCCGTCTAGACGAGATTTTTGAGAAAATGGAGAAGTTAAATCAATCCTTTCTATCCATTTGTACTTCAAAGGTGTCCCCATCCAAAAAAGAAGATGCCGAGTCTTACACTCTACCACCTCCTATCTACGAGAACCAATCGGTTGGCCAACCTTGTTCATTGAGAACAGAGACTTCAAGTCAAACAAGGGTTGTTCCTACCGACGATCACCAAGAGGTTTTGGCAAATACTCGAGACAGGCTCGCGAACCTCCTGTCGGTTGTAGAGGAGTTTAACAATTGGGGGATCATTCCCATTCCATCCGGTCTCCAAAATCAACTAACAGAATTCGACTTAACCGTAGTTACCTTCCTCGACTTGGACACATCTCACATCCCGCTTGGTAGATATGCTTCTCTATCGGCGGAGGTTTGTCGAGAAAGTGCACGGTTGGAAGGCGAGTTTCGAACATTGGTGGATATGATTGCATCCTTCAATGAGATTGAGTGTATGTACTCGGAGGCCGACACGGTGCATGGCATGGGGGATAATTCAAGAGAGGATTTGATTGTGCCGAGTGTTGTTGAAGGAGCTCGGGAGGACACTTATGAGAAGGAGGAGGAGGAGGAGAAGGTAGTCCATTGTTACGAGGATGAGGTTGATGAAGAGGTCGAGTCATCATATGAGGTTATTGAACCAAATTGTGCATTGATAGGTGACTCGGCTCGAGATGTTGAGTATGAAGTGGCTCTCATGTCCTTTGGGTCGTCATCGCATGCTGTTGAGGATTGTGAGCATTTAGAGGAGTCGACTGTGTTTACGCACATGCTCCCGACACTTGAAGTTGAAGAGTACACATCCGAGATGGCATTGGTGAAGGCCGAGATCGATTCGACATGCTCCACGGATATGTTCATATTTCCGGAGGTCGATTATGGGGCTTGGATTCGTAATGCTTTATCTCTCCTCTTGGTAGTTGTTGATGTCCGTGCTCTGCATCATAAGAACGTGGGCACGAGGGTTTTACTCTTTGCCCGCCTTTGTTCTGAACTACCATCGGGACTATTATTGGAGAACACGAAGGCATGGCACGATCGTCACTTCTTTTTGGACCCTGGTTGAGGTGTACACAGGTTTCGTCAAGCTAATGACGTTAAACAAGCGCTTCTTGGGAGGTAACCCAAGCGATTTACTGCTTTCTAGATATTTTTCTCTATGCTCTTTTATTTTATCTTTGAATAATGGGAGTTTTGGAGTTCTTTGTTTTTCTTGGCAGGTACGAGTTTGCGAGCTTGAGCAGGAGGAATATCGAGGTTTTGGGCTGAGCATAAGCGAGCGGCTTGCACGTGGATGCTTATCCTCCTCGAGGCATCTTCGGTTTGCACACCTTTTTCCTTTTATCCTTTTTGAGTTGTTTTTTCTCTTGTCTTTTCTTTTGAGTTTGTGTCTTGTGATAGCTGCTAGTTTGGTTCATTATGTGAAATTGTTTTGTCCTTGTATTTGACTTCCTATTTTGAGTTAAAGCAATGAGGACATTGCCTCATTTTAAGTGTGGGGAGTTTACGTGGATTTTGCATACTTATGTGGTGGACTGGTCTAGTGTAGGTTTTGTGTATTTTTGTGAGTATGGACTTTGGAAATTTCAAGATTAGTTAAGACTTGTTTGATGAATTCGATGAGTTGTGATGTTGGTCATATGAGGCATAGCGTGATGAAATGCTTGGTCGATTACTTTGATTGGCATTCATATATCTACCTAGTGAGGTTTGAGCCTTATTTGTTTCTTGAGATATATTGGTCGTGCTCTTGTTTGATTATAACTTGCCCTGAGTCTGCACTGAAATAAATTGATTAGAATTGTGAACTGTGTATATGATTAAGGCGTTTATTGTATTCTATCCTTTTCTTTCTCTACAAATTATTCCCTAGTCTTCCCTTTTGAGCCTTATTTGATTTTTGTTGATAACCTCGTGATGATGACGTTGTTGGAGTTGCGGGTTAAGAATTGGAGGGGATGGTTGTTGGAGTTGTTTGTTGGAATTGTGTTCATGTTCTTCATCCCAAAAAAAAAATGACCAAAAAAGGTCGCACATTAAAAAAAAATCGAAAGAAAAAAAAAAGAGAAAAAAAAATGTAGCCGAATGGATTATAAAATATCCAATAAGGTTTACACAAAAAAGAAGAAAAAAAAAATAAAATAAGATGGGTGAAACGTGTGGTTTTAGAAAAAGTGTGGGGGAAGATCCGGTATGTTTGTGCAACCGGTTGAGTGCATCATTCTTGGGGTAAGGTGTTTGAGTTATGTAATGAATTCGAGCCACTTAGCCTATATTTATCCTACCTAACCAAAGAGCCTACGTTACAACCTTGAAAGACCTTTTGATGCACTAGTTTCGATTTTGATTGGTTTAGAGTAGAAGTTAGACAATGGGCAAGCATATGATTGAACTTGTTATCGACCAATTTGAGTGCACCCATCTTTATCTGTATAAGAATTCGAGTGAGGAATATATATATATATATTCCCATACTGAGAGAATGCCATGTTGAGGTATAGTGATCAAGCATGTAGTTGTGTGATGCTCGTATATGCCATTTGAATGCTCATTGTTGAAGTTGAACATGTTGAGGCTATCTTGTTAATGACTGTTGACCATGCTCTGTTTTAGTTTTTTTTTTTATCGTTTCTTTTCTTTTCTTTTCTTTTTGTTCGGGACGAACAAAGGTTTAAGTGTGGGGGAGTTGTTTGTCCTATTTTTGTTGCGTTTTTCGTGTTTATTTTATCTTTCTTTTTCCCCCATTTTAGGTCCTTTCTTTAGTTTTTAGTCCGTTTCATGTTTTATTATGTGTTTTCCTTCATCTTGAGTCTTTAGGTGTTTTTCCATTTGTTTTTCCGGTTTTCTTTTGTGTTTTGTCGTTTTTGGTGTGTAGGTCAGGAGCTTCGAGCGAATTTTCTCTTCAATAAAAGCTGGTTTTGAGAGCACAATTGGATAGATGGGTTTGTTAGTGACACGTAGCAAAAAACGGAACTCAATTCCGAGTTCGGATGAGCCCAAACGAGCGCGAAACGTAAAATGGCGCAGTGCAGTCCAAAGTCGCGAGTCGCGAGAGAAAAGTAGCGACACGCGAGCCTACGTCGCGACTCGCGAGAGCAAAGTCGCGACTCGCGACTAAAACAGAGCCTCCGACCAGCTGCGCGACCCCACGACCCGTCCGACTCGCGACTCGCGAGTCAACTCGCGAGTCGCGACCTGTTCGACCCTGTTTTTATTTTTTCTCCGTTTTTACTCGTTTTAGCTCCGTTTTTCGAGCTCTATATATGAAAACGAACCCCCAGACCTAAGGAACAATCCCCAATATCGTTCCTTTCAATTTTTCTCTCCAAAAACTCAATATTATTAGGATAAAATTTCTCCGCTTTTCTTTTTTTTTTTTCTCTCATGCTTGGATTGTTGGACACAAAGATATTTGGATTGAAATCTTGCAACTCTTAATCCGATTGTAAGTTTTTCAATTCTATTTTATTATTGTTGATTGGTTTTATGTTCTTAATTCCGGTTAACATGAAATTGAATCTAAGCATGAGGTAAACCATTCACCTAGGGTTAGGGATTTTGATTCTTGTTTTGAATTATGAGGAATGTGTTTTGTTCAATCTATACGAGTTGTGTGAATTATATGGTTAGTTGATTGATCACCATTCTAACCTAGTTAATCGACGTTTAGAACCGAGAGGGGAGACGTCGGTCGATTTAGGCTCGTATAGAGTAGACATGTTCGTAAAAGTATTGTCTATGTGTTGCTTGTTTGAATGAATTTATCGTTTATGTTTGTGCTCTTGTTACGAAGAGTTATTGAGCATAGCCCTCTAGACGTGTAGGCTTGTTTAATCTCGTAACCAAACAAATAAGTGTTCAACATAGTTTAAGACTTGATGAGATTTCCCGACCCCTAGACCTTCTTCTTTTTCTCTAGAAATTTAATTGTTATTTCTTTAAATTGTTTTTCTAGTTCTAGATTGTTTTAGTTAATTCCCCAAATCAATCGTGATTAGAGTGTTTAGTACTTATTTTCTTTTCGTGTGTGATCAAGACCAACGCTAAATTCCGAACCGTCTTCCTCGAGAGATCGACCCGGGGAACGAATCTTTTGATTCGGTACTCGGTAAGAACATAAAATAATTTGCTACAACACCTTCCAACTGCCCTAAGTGGAAGCGAAAGTTCGTTTATGTCGAGCTCGACACTCCTTTACGTTGGGCGCCCACTCCTTGGCTCAAGGAACTCCCCTTCGAGCTCAAAAATCCTGCTCACGAACCTCTTTTCGAGCAGCGCATTGCTGTTTGGAATTCTAAACCAGTCGTCTCTAAAATCCTCCTCGAAAATGATAACCTTCTACATTTTTGTGGTCTTCTCACCCACAAATCTCTATCTCCTCCCACCGAAGAAGTCCTCGACTCTATGCAAGTGGAGGACGATCCAGGTAATTCTTGTATAATGTGCTCGAATATTGTTGTGTTCATCTTTGGACATAAACGGTTTATTATGGTATTAACTTGCTTTTGTGATTCCCTTGCAGAGATGCCTGCGGTCCTGGTTCTTAAGAGGAAAGTTCCTCTGAAGAAGAAGTTTGCTCAAGCCTCTGGCTCTCGTCCGTCTAACTTGACCACGTCGCAGCCCGATCACCCGACCACGCCACAACCCGACCATTCGACCTCCTCCCTGGAGTTCGAACCTCGCACCGCGCCCGTTCAAGAGCCGGTTATCGAGGAATAGTCTTTACCTTCCTCGATCGACTTCCCAATCGAGGAGCACTCCTGGTCGCTCCCCCCGGAACATCCGCAACCGACCTCTCCACTTGCTGGCTCGAGCATTCCTGTGGTCGAAATACCTGCCTCCCCGAACCCCCATCTAGTCGAGTAGGCTCAACTCAAGCGTCCTCTAGCCGAGGGAACTGAGGGGACCAACAAGCGTCCCCGCCTCAAGGAAACTGTCGATGTCTCCATTTCTACGCCCCCGTCACTGGTCAAGGTCGGGCAGGAGGAGCTAGTGTCTTACCTTCGAGACATTGTCCCTGCTGCCGATCTCAACGACGGCAGCTCGGATTTGCGAACTCGTAGGTATCTCCTTGCACAATGGTTGGCGCTGGTAACTTTCAAATTTTCCCTTTTATTTTTCCTTTTTTATTACTTCTGCCCATTCCCGCGTATTAATTCTTTTTCTTTACGGCAAGTGCAGGGGCTTGTCGAGCTCATTCCCTTGATCGATCAGACTGTGACCAGCGCGGGTCACTCGATCACCAAGGTCGAGGAGGGGGTCTGCATCCTTCAGGAGAAAGTTAACCAACTCGTCCACCGGCGCCACGAACTTCGTGAGCTGCTGAAGGATGAAAAATTAAAGGCGAAGGTCCTCGAGGGAGAGAAGCAAACCCTCGAGGAGGACAAGAAAGCTCTGAAGGTTGCGCTTGAGGCGGAAAAGGCTGCTCGAGCACAAGAGAAGGAGACTCTCGAGCAAGAAAAAAAACGCCTGACTGATCTCGCTGCTATATGATATGAGATAAAAATTACTGTAATATAACACATGTAAGTCGCACAAACAAGTGTCATTCTGAAATATGTAATAAGGGAATGTTTCCAATGCATCCACTTATTTAAATTGAGGACGTAAGACTCATTTTTAGCCACAAGATTTGGTACATATCATGTATGGCCAAGATTTACTCTTTTCTTTTTATTATTTTAATTATTTAAATATTATTTTGACCCCTTGACTCTGGCGTTGACCGTTGACTTCCGGTGTTAACTTTCGGCGAAATCCGTTGACTTCTAGCGTTGTCCGTTGACAACTAACCTTCTAACTAGGTTAGTTCTCTGTAGTTGCTAGGTTACTTCTCTCTAGTTGCTGGATTAGTTCTCTGTAGTTGCTAGGTTAGTTCTCTGTAGTTGTTAGGTTAGTAGTTGCTAGGTCAGTTCTCTGTAGTTACTAGGTTAGTTGTCTTTTGTTGCTAGGTTATTTCTTTCTTGCTGCTAAGTTAGCTGTCTATTGTTGCTAGGTTAGTTATCTTTAGCTGCTAGGTTAGTTGTGTTTTGTTGTTAGGTTAGTTGTCTGTTGTTGCTAGGTTAGTTATTTGTAGCTACTAGGTTAGTTGAGTTTTGTTGCTAGGTTAGTTGTCTTAAGTTGCTAGGTTATTTTTTTCTTGTTGCTAGGTTAGTTGTCTTTTGTTGGTAGGTTAGTTGTCTTTTGTTGCTAGGTTAGTTCTTTCTTGTTTCTAGGTTAGTTGTCTGATGCTGCTAGGTTAGTTGTCTTTTGTTGCTAGGTTATTTCTTTTTTGCTGCTAGGTTAGTTGTCTTTTGTTGCTAGGTTAGTTGTCTGTTGTTGCTAGGTTAGTTGTGTTTTGTTGTTAGGTTAGTTGTCTGTTGTTGCTAGGTTATTTATTTCTTTCTGCTAGGTTAGTTGAGTTTNGGCGGGGGATTGGGCTGGATCCCCAACCTGTGCATAGATCAAGACCCCAAAACGGGGGCCCACAATATCAACAGTCTACAAGGTCTCACAAGCAAAACAAATAAAAAGAAAATACAAAGTCTGTCTACGGGCTAACAGGTGCCCGAAAATAAAAATGAAAATCTAATCAAATGAAAACAAAAAAAAAAAAACAAAAAAACCTAATCTACTGAAAGCGGAAAGATGGATATCCAAGCTGGTCCATCCGTACAAGCGTGCGAAGGCGGAGTGGAGCAGTGTCGGTTTGGAACGTATGTGTATCGGGTATGGTGGCGCCAAGGGTGGCAAGGTAGTCAGCAGGTCTGTTCCCCTCACGGAAAATGTGCGTGATTCTGTGATGGACAGACCGAAGTAGAGCTCTAATGCGCATAAGCGGGTGCTAAATCTGCCACGAGCCCTGATGGCCCGAAGTCAGGAGGGTGGCGACAGCCGCAGCATCCAGCTCGATCCATATATGACTAGAGAGGTGGATAGCAATCTGAAGGCCAATTTGTAATGCCTGAATCTCTGCGTGAGGAGGCCTGAAGGGGCGCGTGGAAGGCGGTGATGATGGCGCCGCTATGGTCCCGGATCAGGCCAATCTGTAGCTGCTAGGTTAGTTGTATTTTGTTGCTAGGTTATTTCTTTCTTGCTGCTAGGTTAGTTGTCTGTGCTGCTAGGTTAGTTTTATTTTATTGCTAGGATATTTCTTAGGTTAGTTGTCTGATGCTGCTAGGTTAGTTTTATTTTGTTGCTAGGATATTTCTTTCTTGCTGCTAGGTTAGTTGTCTTTTGTTGCTAGGTTTTTTTTTTTAAAAAAAAAATTGTAACCCATAGGATTTGAACCTGATACCTCATGGAAGCAAGACAAGCAATGCAACCACTACACCACTCAAGGTTGAGTGTCTTTTGTTGCTAGGTTATTTATTTCTTGCTGCTAGGTTATTTGTCAACGGTCAACGCCGGAAGTCAACGATTTTCACCGGTAGTCAACGCCGGAAGTCAACGGTCAACGCCGAAGTCAACTAATAATTATTTTATTATTTAATTAATGTATATTTTAATTGAATTTGATCTAGACAAAATGAGTGGCTAAGATTGAGTCTCACGTACTCGTTTTATGGAGTGGTCTCATTGGATCCGTCTCCTATATAATAATATATATTTTTTGTAAAAAAGTAAATAAAATTTAAAATAATTTTTCTTATTAATTTTAAAATTTAAGAATAATTTTTCAACAAACACCCGTGTAATACACGGGTATTGTACTAGTGTTTATTTATTTTAAAGTTTATCGTTTAGACAAAAAAAAATTATTAACACATCTTTAAAATAAAATCCATTATTGACATATATATGTCTATTAAAATTTATTTTTCATTGTAATTAAATCAATAAAGTAGTAGTTAGGCATATAACATAATTCTACAATCACATTATTTTAAAAGATATCCATAATTTTAAATTAATGTATATTATAATTCAAAAAAATGATATAGATAGAAGAATTATAATATAAATATAAAAAATATGATATATCAACCCAAAGTAATATTAAACCGAGATTCACAATAATGTATTCAGATTATACTTTTCATTCATAAATCACAATTTGAAAATATTGGCACAAAAGTGAGTGACGTATCAAAAAAAAAAATTAGATGGTGATAATTAAAGGCAGATTATAGGCGTGGACCGACTTAAGAGGACACGCCTACACCACTAGATCTCGCCACGTGTACGGCCGATCCATCGTCTTCTACACCATCACTCCACTATAAATCTACGCGTTGAGCTCACTCCCCAAAACCACACATTCATCTGAAAAATATCAGTAAATACAGCAAAAATCAATTCCATTCTCAGCTCAAAATTAACCAAAGATGTCTTGCTGTGGAGGAAACTGCGGCTGTGGCTCTAACTGCGGCTGTGGCAACGGCTGCGGAGGGTAAATCTTTTGAATTTTTGTTTGAAGTTTTGCTTGATTGTTTTTNTTCCATTTGTTCTTCTCACAAATAACTTCGATTTTGGAATCTATTGATTTCTTCGGAGCTTCATATCGCTGATATAATTATGAAAAGTAATAATAATAGTTTTTAGAATATTGTTGGATTTTTTATTTGGATTTGTCTCCGTTTATTCTTCTATCAAATACCTTTTGCCCTCGATGTTTCGTCAATTTTTGGCCGATTGATCTTTGTCGGAACTTCACATGGAATGATTTTATTACGAGAAAGTACTAATCTGTTGTTTCTTTTGAATTCTTTGTTTTATTTATTTTTTTTATGCAAATACCCTTTGCCGTCTGCTTTTTCCTCAATTTGGGGACTGATTGATCTTGTTGGAGCTTCATATAGCCGAATCATGAAAAAATGGCGATAGGTGAAGATAATCGATTATCGATGTGTTCTGATTTGAAATTATATGTATATATATTTTTTGCAGGTGCAAGATGTACCCAGACTTGAGTTACTCGGAGGCTGCCGCCCCTACGGTGGCCACCGTGCTGGGCGTCGCCCCTAAAATGACGTATGTGTTTTCTTTGCATTTTTTTTTTTTTGAAATTTTGGTTGATTTTTTATATTTTTCATTCAAACCTGGGTCGGATCTCTTAACTGATTGAATTAGCTGGTTATGCAATTTTTTATTTGTAATCAGTTGGTTGAAAAATAAAATCTAATTAATTTTTACTATCCTCAATTAAAAAAAATCTTTTATTTAACCGCTGATAATTTTGCTCTTTTATCGCTTGATTTGCAGATATGCTGATGGAGGGGAGTCCATGGAGTCGGGGGCAGATAACGGCTGCAAGTGCGGCGACAACTGCACCTGCAACCCGTGCAACTGTAAGTGAAAGGGCCCGGAAGGCCAGGCCCAATAATAGCTGGGCCTTGAAGCAGAGATGAGGAAGAAAGTTAATTATTAGTGTTGTGTCTAATGTTGTTTTAACTTTTGATCGAGTCTGTGTGTGCATTAAAGGCCAAAATATGTCCTCACTTATGTTGGTGATGGTGTTGTGTCCTTAAGTAATAAAAGCAACCATAGGGTGTTATAATGTGGTGGCTTTTGGAGTCTGTTTTTTTTATGCGTGTAAAAATAGGTTTGTTGTTAATGGTACCATCTCTGCTGTTGATTAATATTGTGTAAGGGGAGAGTTGGGTTTGTGGATTAAGATTAATGGATACTTATTTCTCTCCCTGTATTTTGTGCATTTGTTCAAATTTTAAACTTTTTTGTTCAAATTTTAAACTTCTTTTTTATTTTATTTTTTAAATTATTGTTGTGGCTATCTTAGGCCCAACGCTGCGCCAGATTATGTATTTCGCTAGAGTAGTGCGGCAAATTTCTCTCCAATATTACGCCAGATGTTTGCGCCAGAACAGATATATCAACAGTGCATCGTTGATGCACTGTACACGGCGCTAGACTTTTTTTTTTCTTTTTTTTTAATATATTATTGATAAATATTTATATAATATGTATTAATAAATAAATTTATTATGTTAAATAATTTGGTGATTGTATTTATAGATGTATTTTAATTTTATTTTATAAATTTAGTAGTACATATGAATAAAAATTTACTACATTTATGTTTCAACTTAATACACATTTTCATTTAACAAATTTATTTATAACAGAAAAATACGTGGTATAACATTAAAATGGTACCATTTTGTGCTTTTTATTTGTTGATGTATTATAATTTTATTTTGTAATTTTTTAATATTAAAATGGTGTTATATGAATAAAAATTTAACACATTCAAACAAGTAGATTTCATTAAAATTAAAAGTTTACACCAAACGTAAATAAAAAAATACACAAATAAAAACAACATAATAGTAATTATAAAATTTTTATAAAATTAAATATATATATATATATGTATACCAATCCATTCAAAATAAAAATAAATAAAATACATTTTTATTATTGGGTAATAAATATTTATATAATATTAAATATACATATATATACCAATTTATTTGAAATAAATAAAAATAATATATTTGATGTAGAGTAAAACGTAGAGATGAGGGCTGAAGATGAATGTTTATTGTAATTACGTTACATATTATGGGAGGATGGAGATGATTTAAGTGTGTGAGGTCGGACATCCTTGTTTGACATTTATTGAATTTATTGTGCTTTATTTTACATTTTATGTAAGGGATCAACTCAACTTGTTCGAGTCATTTCATATTACGTAATTCAATTTTGTAATTCAAAATTTAATTCTCTCTCCTACTTTTTGTAAATATTATTAACTAATATCACTTAATTTTTCTCACACATCACAATCGTTAATTCACTATTCACCCACTCGTATATTTTTAATTAAGTCTGGTGTCACTTCGATAATTGAACCGACATGTTCTTACGGATAACAAGTTGAATTTGGCACCACCTACAAGGCTCCCAAGGTAAAAAAATCATACACATTCATAAAAGCAGAAGTACATAACATTCATCCACAACAACAAGGAAGGGGGTGCACTGGATGGATCCGATGACAATGAAGGAAGGAGGCACACTGATGATTTGAGATGCTGATGAAGGTGAAGGAAGGAGACGCAGTGTAAGGAGGCAATGGCGAAGGAGGCATTTTGAGTCTTTGAGAAGCCGTGAAGGAGATGATTTCACTATTTCTCATCAATTTGGGGCAATACAGTACTAGCTAGGGCAGTAGGGCTTGACTTTATCTAGTTTTTCTGTGGAGTCATCGGATGACACGACTTATGAAGTCATCCACACTTATTCACAATAGTGTATTGACATGTGTCATACAATAGATACACATTGAACATGCGTCAATAAATTAAGTGAAAGATGACTCTACAAAAAAACCATCTGATTATGTGACTTTATCACTTAATTTGGTTTTCACTTTTTTTTTTTTTTATTATTATTTAGTGACTAAACAACAAAATAATTGGGCACTCCGCACTTTAGTGACTAAACAGCTAAATTGAATAAGCCCTCCTATGTTATTTTTTATTTATTCTTTTTATAATCCTTATGGGTTCGAAATTAATACCGATATGATAGTAATTCAGTAACTGATGCTCCCAAGCTTATTATTATACCGATTGATCTATCGTTTTTCTTGACTGAAATACATCGACCATGCTTTCTAACCAACCATGCCCAATTCTTCTAATGAACAGCAAGGAGGAATTTGCCTCTCCCGTTGGTCGAGATTCTTTAAACCTCTCCTTTCAGTCCAGCATATTGAAACCTCTCCTTAACGTCGATCTTAAACCACTCCTTGACGTCGAGCTTAAACCTCTCCGTTTAGGTGGACCTTCTTCCTTATTTTGCCCCAAAATTCGTCTGTGCAATGACTCCTAGTAGTTAATGGGGATTGTCTGCTTTCTTGGCCTAGTCTGTTAATGGAGGAGACTGGTCATACCTACACAACAACACGAGTCGGTAGGTTCATTTTATTTTTTCATCTATTCGGTACAGTTCAATTTTTGGATTTTTTTTTTTTAAATATCAATGATAATTTCAACTACCTTTCATATCTTATAATATTTCTCATGCTTTTACACCATATCAACTTTAATCGTTATATTTTAAATAATTGTTTATTTTCAAATTACCTTATTCAAAATAATTTATTTTAACTCACTTTACTCGTCAAGTTGGATCATAAACAGTTTAGTTCATATCCAATTGCCCCTAATTCTTATGTTGTGTTCCGTGAAATTATTGGTTGTATGAGTTGAGAGGAAAAGGAAATAGTTTGGAAAACTTTTAACCCAAACATGAGCTCAAAAGCTCGGGTATATTTTTGTATCTTACAGTTTACACACAGTATTTGTTTCAACAAATATGTATACTTTTAAATTGAAATGTATAAATACTAATAATAATAATAATAATAATAATAATAATAATAATTAATAATAATAATAATAATTATTATTATTATTATTATTATTATTATTAGAACCGGGAGAAGAGGGTGCGGTTCCACCAGATGAAGCGCATCACAAGAGGGTGAGTAGCCCACTAGGCTTATAAATTAAGCATATTTTCTCTGTATAGACGATGTGGGACAACTCACAAGTGTATATAAGTATATTCTAACACGTCCCCTCACTTGTGAGTCCTTCGTATGAGGCCCAAGCCCAACTGGGCTGGGTGACGGGTACGCCATTGCACGGTTCCACGTAGGCCCAAGCCCAACTGGTCTAGGTGAACCGACTCTGATACCATATTAGAATCGGGGGAAGAGGGTGTTGTTCTAACAGATGAAGTACACCATAAGAGGAACCGTAGGCCCAAGCCCAACTGGGCTAGGTGAACCGACTCTGATACCATATTAGAATCGGGGGAAGAGGGTGTTGTTCTAACAGATGAAGCACACCATAAGAGGGTGAGCCTAGGTGCACCTTAGTGAGGTTCCATCTCAAAACCAATTGGTGGTAGGAGGAGTAGCCCACTAGACTTATAAGTTAGGCATATTTTTTCTGTATAGACGATGTGGGACAACTCACAAGTGTATATTCTAACAACAACAATTATAATAATAATAACCAACATAAACAAAATCCACAATGATTTAGGTTGATTTATACAAAAATTAATGTAATTGTAATACGCATGTCCACTCGAGTTGCATGTGTAGTTTATATAATTAACGAGTTCAGCTCAATTTTAGGATTAGAAAACGAGGGCTTATATTGAATATGTTGAACCCTAAGTTAACTCCCCTTGTTAAAACTCAATTTGATTAGTTAAATTTTTTAACATACAAATCAAACTTAAATTTTTACAATAGCTCATTCAATAAAAAAGTCGAGCTTGAGTTTGCTAAAGACTTGATGATTCAATATTCGAACTCAATCTGTTTAATCAATAATTCAAAAATCAAAATTGTGATCCTCGAAACATTTTTCTCCTCGACCAAAATAATCCCCCATTCTTGACCTAGCTCTCGCACGCCTGGTTTGCTTCCTCTCCAGCGGGGCGTACCCCGCGACATCGTTCGTCTCTTGGGTGGTCTTGGTAAGGCAATGCTCTTTCTTGTGGGCTATCGATTTTTCTCTCCTTCTACGCGTGAATTTCACCTGTTGTAGGTGCCATGGCAGTCGGTGGGTTGGAGGCGGATTGTTTGTCATGCATTGAGTATTGTCTGGCCTCGACATTGCTTTGCAGTTTTTGGGTTTGAGGTTGATGCCTCGGTCTCGCCTGATCTGGCTATCCCTGGTGTTGGGATAGCAGGTCCTTCCAACGGGGGCAACTTTTCAGGTTGCGGCTGTCGAATTTCATGGTGGGGGAGGGCGGTGGAGCGGGTCTCCTAGGGCTGCTGTGGTGTTCAACTTTGGGTTGGTTTTGGGTCTGTCGGCTCAGGTTGAGTTAGCCGTAGGTGGGTTACTCGATTTTGTCTTGGGCTGTGGGATGTGTAACTGTCCCTTTTGTTGATTGATTGCCTTGGGGTTGGTTCGAGTGGTGGCGGTTTGAGGTGTCTTCCTGCTGGTGATGAGGGCTTTAGTCTAGTATCGTGTGTGTTTAGTTTTGTTTGTTTGTGTTTGTGCTGGTGTTCTATTCTCCCGTTTGGGAATTAATATTCTCCACTAATGAAAGTTTAGTATTCTACTTTTATAGCTTTTTAGTCTTGTGGGTTCATTTAGTGTAGATTGTGTAGTAGTTTTTGGGCTATAGTCGTTCCGACTTGTACGTCTTTCTCTGTATTCAACTGTTGGCTGCTTTAGTATGCTACTTAACCGCTTGTAAATATGTGTTTTATTAATGAATTCTGATGTTTCTACCAAAAAATAAAAATAAAAATAAAAATAAAAAATCAACATGTTTACAACACTTTATTGAGCCAGGGATCACCTAAAGTGATCCCAAAGCATTTCTTGATTTTGGGCTAAAGCCAGTTATATGAAAACAACATTCTTACTTTTATTTTAATTTTGCTTATAAATAAATTGACTCATTAGCCTCTTAAGCATTTCTCACAATAGTGAAAAAACACTCCATTAAGAAGACTAATTACGCCACCAAAGATAGAACAAGAAACAATAACAACAACAACACAACAACAACAACAATAATAAACATGAAACAAATACTTAAACAAGTACAACTAAGCTAAATAATAGAATGACCCATTCTCCCTCCACACTCGACTTCAAGAAGTCGATGACATCCTTTAACAACAATAATAAACATGAAACAAATACTCAAACAAGTACAACTAAGCTAAATAATAGAATGACCCATTCTCCCTCCACACTCGACTTCAAGAAGTCGATGACATCCTTTAATCTCCCGGTAGTTTACATCTTCAATAAGATTGACATCCTTTACTCTCACGATATAAGGTAGTTGTTTACATCTTCAATAAGATCAAGAACACACTGCACATTAAAAAAAAAAAAAATGCACTGAGAGTCAAACCACTCATAGACGAAAAATCGTTGTATACCAAAAATTCTCAAACCTCTCAATGTCAAATAACTTATAGCCACAAAACCATTCGATACTAAAAACTCTCAAACCTTCATACTTCGAAGTTGGAACCACTTAATGACTACACACATTTGACAATCTCCATAGTAAATTCACTCCTTTCTCATTTTATCATTAATTCATCCCTTAATTTTTGTTTCCTTCTATATTATCGTAAGATTAGGTTTTATCCTCGTAACTTAGGGCATGTTTGGATACAAATATATTCGCTCAATTTTTTTTTGTTAATCATGATTAATTATTAAAAAATTGGTATAATTAGTTATTTGTGTAACTTTTAGTTTATATTAAAATAATATTTAAAATAAAGCAACTAAAGTTGATTTGATATAAAAATATGAGAGAGATTATATGAAGTGATGATTAATTAAAATCATATGAGTGGATAAATAGTGATTAAAATTTATTTGATCTTTAAAAAACGGTTAATTGATATTATTTGATTATATTGATAATAGTGATGTTGAATTAGAGTTAAATTAAATTTTGAGTATAATCTCCCTTATATATAATTTTAAAACGCGATGAGCCTAAGTTGCAACTTCGCACGCTTCGTAGTCTTATATGGCAAAATATTATGCTATGTAATATGACTTAGATAAATATGACTAATTTTTTTATAACAAATAACTTAGGTTCAGATTATCATATATATACACATATTTGAATATATTTAAATCATTCCATATAAATATATTTATTATGTTCTTTCTATAATGTGCATATAATCTTATTTTCTAAATTTTATGCTTTGTTCATATTATTTACTTATGTGCTTTAAATAAAAATAGTATAAATAAAATTAGTGAGGTATATAAATTAGTTTTCGTAATTTAAAATAATATTTTTAATTCGCTTAGTTATTTATTATAAATTGTTATATATTGTTATTTATTTATTTTTCCCAACTTCAACTAAATATATATTTTTTTATTTTTTATTGTACATTTAATTATTTTATCAATCATCCGTGTAGTACAGAAGTATTATTTAATTGGGATAATTTATAAACAAACCCCGTTAATGCCCCGCCCAAATAATCGCAGCCGTCCACACACCTACCCCAAACCAATCTACCGGCTATGTACAACTCGAGATATTTTCCTAAATCTAACGCCTCCTCACTTAATTCCTTGAAACAACCTTTTTTAATCCGGATTCAGTTACATCGTACCAATCACGCCACAAATCGGCCATCTCGGCCGTCCATTACTTAATCGACGGTCGTCATCAACCCTGGAAAGATCAGCCTTCAGTAAAACGACAGCGTTTTAACAAGTGGCTGAACATGGAAATGTGCCGTTTGAGGTTCAAACTTCTGTCCCTAACGGCCATGTTTGGGTCGTCACGTGCCGTTGGAGCAGCAGTCGTGTTCGCCAATCGTCGACCTAACAGCGAACAAACGGCGCCGTCACGAACCCCCTTCGTAAGTATTCGTTGCATACGAAATATATATAAAATTATTTTCTTACTCACTTTCTCTCTCTACTTTCAACGAGTTTTTTCGCAGCTCGAATTTTATCTCTGGTAATTAACAGATTCAGAGATTTTTTTCTTGCGGGCTCAAGGTTTTGATTCAAGCTTGGTCGCAATTTCATGAGGTTTTTCGATTTTTGAGATTCTTGAATTTCAGTTTCGTTAACTTGTGGGCGTTTTTTTTATTGGGTTTACTTTTTGATTGATTGATGGTAATGGGTTGCATCTATTTTGAAGAAGCTCCTATTGATTTGTGTCAATTTTTAATTTTTAATATTCCCTGTTGGTTCAGAGTTTTGTTTTTTGATTTGGGCTTTCTTCTGTTATTGATTATCATTTGCTATGTTGAGATCTGAGGGCTTCTGTTGCTTTGGTAGTAGCGTTGCAATTGTTTTTTCTGCGTTCAATTTTGTAATTTTGTTTGAATGTTTGTGTGCATAGTTCTTAAGATTGTTTGGATTGATTGGCTTGGTGTACTTTGACTAGGGAAGTTGTTGAATTTGGAGGTCAGATGAACTATAGGGACTAATGGCAGAGGTGAAACCTGATGATTTATTGCTTAAGCATATGGAATCTGTGGCTGCCTCAAGCTCGTCGGTTTCAGAAAACAGCAGCAGCGTTGCGGTGAAATCTCCCGGGATAAGCAGTCCATCAAGTACTTCTCCAGCTCATAGGTATTACTTTCTTTAACCTGTTCTGCTGTTTGTGGTTGAGTGTTGGAATGGATTGTATATATATTGGAAACAATTTCGCCGCCTTTTGTTCTTGTTCGCTTTGTGACTATATTGTTCCTGTGTTTAGGGTTTTCTGATTCTTATATTATATGATTTTAGCATTTCATGATTAATATTTCTTGTACGTGTTGTTCCTACAATTCAGCAATTTGTTTTATCATGTTTTTTGCTTATACTATTGCGTGAAACATGGTAAAATATATCAATAGAGTAGTCGGTATTTACCGCTCTGATGTTGCTTCAATGTTGAGAAAGTTCTAAAATTATATTGATGATGTATTACTTAGTGGTACTATTTTCCCGTTGCAGAAGAACTACAGGCCCAATTAGAAGAGCAAAAGGAGGTTGGACACCAGAGGAGGTAATTTTTTTTTTTTTCCCCTTAAAGAGATAATATGTTTGCGGTGCTGGAATTGTGGAACTTATTGTAATATTTAATGATGCATTATGAACACTAGAGATTAATGCTTTTAAGGAAATGAAATTTTCAAGTCTATGTCATAATTGTTCTGTTTCCATTCATTCTTTTCACTGTCATGTAATATTGCCGTTAATGTAAATAAGAGGTGCCAAACTTTTTTTTTTCTTTTGCTTCAGGATGATACATTAAAAAATGCAGTTGCAGCTTTCAAAGGGAAGAGTTGGAAGAAAATAGGTATAATTTACTAACAACCTATGTTCCTCATGCAGCTTCATTTAGATTTGTTATGTTGTAGTAGTTTTATGATCTTTTAGCGTAACTGTGTTGATGTTGCACTGAATGTGAATTGCTGATAAATTGTTGTCAAATATATCTGTTGGAAGCTGTGTTTTCCAACATCATTTAGTTCCAACTGTTATCGTGCATAAATGTGGTTTGAGCACACCCTTCCCTATGGAGATGAGTTCTATCTATATCCATTTTTGATTTATCAACATCAAATAGATTCGACAGTCATTATTTTATATTAGTAATTGCTAGTATATGACTTGAGAAAAAAATTAAAGTAAACGAAAATCTCCAAAGTATCATGGTTCAAGACATTGAAAATAATCAATCGTCTTCTTATAATTGTTAGCTCAAGCATTCACTTCATTTACCTTACTATTTGAGACATGTTTCTATATAATTCGACTTTCTGAACAATGTATGGTGCATGAACTTTTATATGCATGTAGCTGAGTTCTTTCCGGATAGATCAGAAGTGCAGTGCTTGCATCGATGGCAAAAGGTTCTGAATCCAGAACTTGTCAAAGGTCCCTGGACTCAAGAGGTGGGAATCTATATTAGCGATTTTATTAGTTTCTTGAGGTATTTGTGATTCAAAATGTGGACTGGCTTACATTACTTGCAGGAAGATGAGAAAATCAGAGAACTGGTTGCAAAATACGGGCCTACAAAATGGTCTGTCATAGCAAGGTCATTGCCAGGTCGCATTGGGAAACAGTGCCGTGAGAGGTAATCTAACATAAAGTTTCACACAATTGAAAATCTTGGTGATAAGTTTGACTGATTGATTTTCTCTTTCACCATAACTTGAGAGGTAGCATACATGTAACATGTGACAATTGATATCTTTGTAGTAAGCAGTGTGAGTAAGTTCAGTTCGGCACAGGAATTTCTTGTTTTACTTATTACTTCTGGTTTTCTGAAAAATTTAGCATTCACTAGAGTTCTTAGGAATTTTAAAGGGAGATTCTGATATGAGTGACTGAAATATATTAACCCCTTCCGAAAGGGGTACCTTATGACTTATTCTCACTTCGCACCTTGTTCTTCTAGAGAATTTTTATAAATTGGAACATTTGATTCATGCATCTGGTCTAGTACTCTACACTTTACTTGTTCAATTCATGTGCAAAATCTTGTGATATCATGCGCCATAATTTCATTTACAGTGATACAATAGATGAAACCTTTCAACTTGCATTCTCTATCCTTCTTATGTACTGAAACATTTCAGGTGGCACAATCATTTAAATCCCCATATTAAGAAGGATGCTTGGACGTTGGAGGAAGAGCTTACTCTGCTTAACGCTCACCGGGTTAATGGAAATAAATGGGCTGAATTGGCTAAGCTGTTACCTGGAAGGTACAATTCCACATTACAAATTTTCTAATATATCGAAAAAAACAAAAAAAAAAACAAAAAAAAAATAGTGGATTCCAGTACTTGAATCAACCGTCCAATCAGAGAAAGGGCATCAGAACAGATACAGGAAATAAAGTTTTGTTTTGTGACCATCTGTTGGTAAGGAAGGTGCTTCACATGTTTGTCGAGCCATGGTTCGCAAATTAATTGAGTGATCTCTTGAATGTAAAATGGTTTTAGAAGCAAATGAGATTCATTAATGTCAAAATCTTGAAAATATAGATAATCTTGAAAATGGTTATATTTTTATTCACAACTTCCATAGGAACTGAAATTACTGGCTGTTATTATTAAATGCAGGACGGATAATGCAATCAAGAATCACTGGAACAGCTCTCTGAAGAAGAAGCTAGATTTCTATCTTGCCACTGGTAATCTTCCTCCAGTTGCTAAGAATGCCTCCATAGAAGGTGCCAAAGAAATCGATAGGACCACCACTTCAGATGGCGAACTGCGTCTTAATCCAACTAAATCAGATTCAGCCATCTTGGCCTCAACAGAAACTACCGATTCATATAAAATTCAGGATGGTAAGGATAATAATAACCATCCAGAGGCCATGACCAAAGATCACGATATTACCAATCTTGATACCGAACAGCAAGGACCAATACCATTAGAAGCTGAAACAAATCATTCAGATGTGGAATCTGAGTTTGAGAAGTGCAGAATAAATCGAAATGTTGATGAAAACCAAATTATTGGAGCAAATACTCCATTACGTGGCACACTGTACTATGAGCCACCAAATATAGATGATTGCAGTCAGCTGGATTCACATCTTGCGAATATATCATTGATACGTTCGGAATTGGATTTTAGCCTTATTTCTAGTTCTAGGTCACCCATGCTTCTTTTCACTCCACCGAGCTCAAACTGTAGAAGGCCCTGCGCACAAACTCCGGAATCTATATTGAAAATTGCGGCAAAGAGCTTTCCAAATACACCATCCATATTAAGGAAAAGAAAGTCCCAACTGGATCCAAAGGAAAGCGCCGTATCTAATGGTGAGCATAGTAGTGATATTATTAATAGTTGTAAGAGAAGTGGGGAAAAAGATGGTACTACGGAGCTTGCTTGGGATGACGATGACAGGTTAAGCAGCTACAAGTCGTTTAATTCATCACCTCCGTATAGATTGAGTTTCAAGAGGACTTCGGGACTTAAATCAGTCGAGAAGCAGCTCGATTTTGCTATTACCGTAGAGCAAGAGTGTAAGGACCAGAATGCAAAATCTGGAGAGGTAGGGGAAGAGGAGGTTAAGGAGATCCCTCCTGCAACAAAGTTTGTCTACACGCGTCAAAGACGAGGGTAATTTATTGATCTCTGTTATTCTAAGTGTTTTGTTATTGGTAATATACTTGCACACTTTGCTGTTTGCCAACACATGTTGTGAGCAGATTTGTACTGATGATATC
The DNA here is from genome assembly GCA_008636005.1 of Striga asiatica. Lineage (NCBI taxonomy): Eukaryota > Viridiplantae > Streptophyta > Magnoliopsida > Lamiales > Orobanchaceae > Striga > Striga asiatica. The sequence goes on from BKCP01006626.1 coordinate 2,277,040, forward strand.
CCACATTGTTAGTGATCTCCTACTATCCCAAACAATATGGCAAATAGTTACCATTCTCTGGCCATAATGGCCAAATTGTTAGTGATCTCCTTGCAAAGTAGTTAGTTAAAGAAGAGAGTTCATATTGGCAAGAAAAATGAGAATTTGAAAATTTTAGGAAAAATTTTCCCAAGCTAAGATGGCAAAATAATTTGGGACAGAACCAGAGTACTGGAGTAGTACCTGGGTTTTGAATAACATTGGAAAATATGTATTTAAGTTTTGATCAAATTCTAATTTCATGGTGTTTTTAACATGATTTATTGTCATAACTAGACGTTAGACATGGTTATAGACCTCTGATTCTTTTGTATCATAAGCTCTTGTTTTTCTTGACGCGAAAGTAATGCTTCCTGGCAAACCTCTAATAAATAGTACTATCTCTGCTGGCTGCTTCTCGTACTTTAACATTGTCATCCCAGCCTATTAAACAGCTTTGTTGGTTTCTCGTTTTTTGTAACATTTTGAAGCTTTATCCTTCTTTTTTACTCTTTCATCATTGACTATGAGGTTTTGTACTCATTTGCTTCATTTTATTGGTTTCCATTTGTTTGCCAGGTGACGGAAGGTATACGTAAGGATGATGATGAGAAATCTTCTTGATGTGTTGGCCAAATTTATCAGAAAAAGATAGCATAAGAACATTGAGAGATTCTTTTTGGGAATGAAGTTAAAGGCTAATGAAGGATTTTGGACATTGCTACACTCAGTAATTTATTAGATTTTTTCTCTCTCTCATC
>BKCP01006626.1:2277830-2317518 GCA_008636005.1 Striga asiatica
TATTATGTTATGTTCAGAATCATATTGTTACCTTTCCATATTGTTTTACTAATTTGTGCAGGAATCTCCCTGATGGAGATAAAACTGAGTTTTATTACATTTTAAGTATAGTTTTTCTTTTCAACATATGGAATAAAACCCTCTTATTTCTGTTAATTGATTGGAAATTTATGTTGCTTTTGTACTCGACATCTACTTTACATAATCCGACTTCTTATCATCTTCATTACCAATTCAATCGATAGTTATGTGCAGTTATAAAATGATAGGCCACATGTGGTTGATAATTTTGGTTTTGTGTTATTGTATCTATAAGTATGCAAAATTTTCTTTTAAATCCATTATATTGGTCATTTTCCAGTAAAGGCCACATTTTTTACAGACATCAAACTTAGTACATATAATCATTTTCTAGTAAAGGCCATCTTTTTGACAGACATCAAACTTAGTACATTAATTTGAAAAATTCATCGAATAATGTACACTAATCATTAGTGGCAGGATAAAGGCAAAATTATCACGGGCTCGACGCGGACTATTCACGGGTGAAAAATGTAGTTTGTTCATATAATTTTGAAAAATAGACTAAGCAAACGAACTCCAGTTTGTCTTAAATTTTGGCTATATAACCGTCTCGACGCAAATATTCAACGGTGGATCACATACTCAAAACTGATGTGAGACGACCCATAATCAAGCTGAAAATAGAACTCATTATTTTGGACGAACTTGGCAAATGAAATCTAATCGAGCTAAAAAATTGTGGTTACGACTTTCTTGATGAGACAAATCCAACAATGAGTCACCCAACTAAAACGTACACCATAAGACACCAAAATGACCCCTAGATAGATAACGAATTTTGGCTAAAATTATTTTGGATGTGAAATTGAGCAGGCAACGAACTCCAATTGAGATCAAATTTCGTGAATATGACCGGATTGACAAGAACAATCCGATGGTGGGTCTCCACCTAAACCAGATGCTATATGGAATTATAATTAAACCGTACAGAAATAACTCAAATTATTTTGGATGAAAAATTGAGTGGGCAAACGAACTATGATTTGGCTAAAAGTTCATGAATACAATAGTCTCGACGAGAATAATCCAACGGTAAATCACCCACTTGAAATGGACATCAGACGACTTTCGAATTAGACCGAAAAGAAAATGGCGAATTTTATCCTGCCACTAATAATTAGTGTACCTTATTTGGTGAGTTTTTCAAATTAATGTATTAAGTTTAAAGTCTGCTAAAAAGGTGGATCTTTGTTGAAAAATGACCAATAAAGTGGACTATAAATGAAATTAGGAAAATTTTCATGTATACTTATTGATTTTTAGATAATTGCAATATTACTATCCATACCAATTAAATTGTGTATATACCTAAAAGATAAATATTAATTATAATCATGCCTAAAATCAGTTACAAGGTAAGTGGAACAACCTTCCATGTTCATAATCATGCCTAAAATCAGTTACAAGGTAAGTGGAACAACCTTCCATGTTCCTAGCGCGTAATTTCAGGAAATCGGGCAAAGAGTACAAAATTTCACGAAATATTCGTCACCTATATATATAGCTTTAACATATACTGCAAATATACTGTACATATACCCGTCGAACGTCTTCCTGTTAATGTCATGAGAAAATATACCGAGAATACACTGATAATATACCGTCGAACGTCTTCCTGTTAATGCCATGAGAAAATATACCGAAAAGATATTGATAATATACCGAAAATTTTTAACTATTACGTACTATCGAACGTCTTCCTATTAATGTCATGAGAAAAAAAAATGGAAAACAGTGAAACATGACTAAAAATATACTGGAAATAAACCATACAATTTTCATTGAACAATAAAAACAAGAAAAAACTACAAAGTATAGACTCAAAAAATCAACTGAACACAAACAAAATGAACAAATAAGCAATTCTCATTCCTCCCAAAAGACTAATAATATACTGAAGAAAATCAATCCGACCGAAACAAACATTCGTCAACAAAAAAATTTGCTAATATACTAAACATAAGCTTATTTTTTGGCAGGGACGCGGGTCATATACTGTACATATACTCTAATCCAAAAAATTGTCCAAAAACAAAAATAAAAACATATACTATACATATACTATAGTTATACTGAACATATACTCCAAAATAATCAAACGAAAAAATTCTCAAAAAAGATGTCATGATTTTCTTCTTCTTCAGGGCCTCGGGTGTTTTGACCTCGCTCAGCCTCTTCGTCTTCTTCTTCGCTAATTTCAATTTCAAAACTTGAACTAATTAACATCTACGACACACGCAGCCATCGCCGAGGATCTCCATCCACGAGTCACCGAACACGCGGGGTTTGCAACCGCCGCGAACCACCGCCGGCTTCCGTTCACGTTTATCCTCCGAATTGGTTGTTAAAAAGACTTGGCTGCCTTCCATTCTGCATATTTTCAATTTCGAATCAACATCATTATCATGAAAAAGGATAGATTAATGAAATTTAACAAAAAATTATAATGGGTAACAAAAATGGATAGATTAATGAAATTTGCCCATCAAACATCAAACCACAAGTAGAAATACGTATCCAACCGATGGAGATTAGGCGGTCAGCGACGGGGATGACTAGGTGGACGGAGGCAGAGCGGCGAAGGAGTGGTGGGGGGAGGAGAGCAGCAGCAAATTGTAGAAGAAGAAGAAGAAGAAGAAAAAGATGAGAGAGAGAGAGAAGAGAGAAGAAGAATAGAGAAGGGAAAAGAGAGAGAAGTCGTATAATTAAGATCCCATTAAATTTGTTTTTACCATATTTAAAAAAATTATCTGTTACTCAATAATCTAGTATGTTTGCAAATAAATATGATAATTTTAGTTAATTTGCAAATAAATATATATGGGTTGTAAATATGTAATAAAAATATTAATGAGTAGTGGAGGATGTAATTTCCTCATGAAATTATGCCTATCTAAGTGGTGTTCACCAAACCCATAAAACCCAATTAATCGAGTTTACCATTTCTTAAAATTAAACCAAAATAACTTATAATTTAAATAAATATATTTCTTTTTTAATCTTTTATTTATTATTTTTGGAGAAAAACAAATATATATAATTATATATGAAATATTAACTTTCGATATAATCCAATTGGTCGTTTCTTTCGGTTAATTTAAAAATAAAACCGATAAACAAACGGATGTTTGATATTTCAGTTTGTTATTTAAATTTGGCCTTTTCTGTTTTAACTGAAATTTGAACACCTTCTTTCGGAAAAAGAAATGAAAAATGAACAAAAGGAGGAACGAGTTGAGTCGTATTTTATCACTCTTGCAATATGCAGGTTGCAAAAAGTTTCGACCTGAACAAATTATTTAAAGCAAACAAGTCCATTATCTATGCTGTTTTCTCTATTAAGATGAGAAAAAAGAAAAACAGAGAAGAAAAGAAAAACATAACATTGATAAAACAAAGGCTCGCATAGAAGATTATGGGGGCAAGGCAAACACTCTTATCCAAATAAAAAGCTTTACGTTACTTTCCACACTGGGATTTTTAACAAAGACAAAACCAAATCTCAAGGATCAAATATGAAATTCGTGGCCGAGCACTTTTACGACTGCAAACACCTAAAACTCGCAAATGAGCAATGAGCAACCGAGACGCTTGCTATGGAAATCATTTTAATAGAAAGTTTCCTGCAGGAGAAAAGGCAAATAAACACCGTTATAGTACAAGAGCTGCATTTATACCGACAATATTACTACCAAAATCACATAAATGACTATCTCACCTAACTGATGACCTTTATGAAATCTGTACATTAGAAAGTTTGCATAGACTGCCGTTTGTATGCTTCGTTGAAACCTTTTATCATCTTTGAGCCGAGAGTCAAATCATCTATAAATAGCCTGAAATGGTGAGCTTCAAGAAGCCCATAAAGATTTAAAAATACATATACACGCAGAGAGAGAGAGAGAGAGAGAGAGAGAAGCTGTAACTAAATCTTACGACAGACCTCATCAAGAATGTAATTGCTATATTACATGGTGGCAGTCTAAAACAGGAAAATGGAACCAATAGTGGTTTGGCCAAGCACCTTTGAACTTCTATCAAGACCATGAGAAGCCACCTAAAATAAAGTCACATGTTACAAGAAGACACGACTCAAAAACATTTAAAAACACAACTCAGAAATATCTCCAAGGATTTAGCGGTGGATAGGAGCGCTTGGAGGCTCGCTATCAACGTGCCAGAACCATGACTTTTGCTCCTTTCTCTCTCTCTCGTTTTTTTTTTTTTTCGATCTCTTCCTTTCGGTTCGAGTCTTTTTGTGTTTCTTTGGGTTTCATCTCTAGCCTACCCCGACTTGCTTGGGACTAAAGGCTATGTTGTTGTTGTTGTTGGTTTTTGTTTTTTTAAAGAAGCGAAATAAGCAAAATATTATGTATAAAATGTAAGAGGAGGCCACTACAAAAAGAGAGAGTAATCCCTCTTTAAGATGAGATATAAGCATAGATAGCCAGTATACCATATGATTTAAAGCTGCATATCGTTCTTCATTCAGAAATAATGGTTTTCCCCTACGCATCTCAACATCCTGCATCACGTAAACATACTGAAAATTAAAAATATCCAATGACCTTCAATAGCAGGAGCAAATAGACAAATACATATATATCATGAAAAGAAAGCTCTTCTCAGGTCAATTGAATAAGGAACACGGAGATTTATGTGTAAACTGCTGCAAAAAATGTTTAGAGGACTCTCCCGAGATTTCAATAAATTATGAATGGTGAATCTCTTAGGGTGTGCTTGGATACAAGTTTGTGATTGGATATTTTGGTTTTGATTGGTTTTTTAGTTAGATTTGAGTGAAATTTTATGTATGTATTAAAATTATATTTAAAATAAAATGATTAAAGTTGGTTCCATGTAAAAGTAGGAGAGTGGTGATTGGAAGTGATGAGTAGTTAAAATTATGTACGTGGATGACAGTGAATTAAATTAGATGTGATGTGTAAGGATGATTGATTAATATTATTTAATTATATTGATAATATTGAGAATAGTTGAGTTGAGTTAAATTTAAGTTGGATTTTGAGTTAAAAAGGTAACTGGTTAAAACTGATTGGATATTGATAGGAAAATTTATAACCAAGCATGCACTTAGCATCATTTACCTCTTCACCAAATGCATCCAAATACAGTGACGGCCAATGTGCATGACGTGCAGATCTCTGAAGCAAGATTGTCGTTCTCTGAACAAAATATTGCAACGTCAATAACTAACCTGATGGGATAGAAGATCCATATGTAGAGAGGAAGAACTATAGGAAGCGGTAGGGAAAGAAGAAAATTAACTTAGAAAATTTTGGTTTTGGTTAGTAATGATATTTTCTTCTTCTCGGAATGAGAATGTATATGAGATGAAATCTAATTTCAGAGTCGTTTTGATTCGAAAATAGTAAAATGAGTGAATAAGATGGGTATCAGAACCAAAGGAAAATTGTGTAATAGTGACTAGTTAAGTTAATTCATGATTAAATTTGAAAATGGAGTTGAAATGATAGGTTGGGAAAAGTTGTAGCAATATTTCTTAAATTTCCAGAAAGAATATCTAAAAGTATATGTACTGAAAACAAAGATCTGAAAACCGAAATGTACCCAATTGCAGCCATTCACGTGAACATATTACAGAAATAACCGTAAACTCAAAATCAAAAATTACATACCCTGACTAATAAAAATACACCAATGCCAGCACCGCATGCCATCGCGTGAATCTGACAACCGCTTTCCCTTAAAAACAAAATCAACCATAGTCAAAATCCAGGCTTTTCTTTTAGAAGAATAAGAGTGACTAAACATAGAAGGATTATATGCATAATGATGGATTAAATATTTCACAGCAACCTGCAACACAGTTTCCAGTATGGCGAGCACAGTTTACCACACAGCAAACACACAGCAGGATCTTCCTTCACTACCCCACAGTCGGGGCAAGGTTTCTTAATATACCTGACGCCGACACAAGTCCACATCAGCAATAAATACAAACAACAAAAGAAAGGGGCAAGATACTACAACAGGATGCAATTAGTCAACCTCTGCAACAAATCCTGATATAGATGTGGCAAAATCATCAGCTTATACGGGACTGCAGGACCAAATCTCATAACACATTGAGATTTATGAGATTCAAGAACATCAAAGAAATGTCCCAGCCAACCCCGAGCAGTCTGCCGTAATTCCCCATTACCGACAATGAGGTCAAGGGGAGGAATTTCAAACATACCCTCTAGCTTTTCAATCTCCGGAAGCTCATCCGCAATGTCAGTTGTATACTCCCAGTCATTACCTGCAGAGGGTGATGATCCACCCAGGTAGTCTAACCCGCCATCACTAAAAGGAATCATGTTTGAGCAGTTTATCAGCTTCCAGAGCAAGGCACATCTCCTCAAGTAAGGGAACGTTAAGCTGCGAACCGCATTTTTTATGTCATAGGCGGGATTAACAGAGTGGGACTGGAAACACTGCCCATACTCTCTACATTCACCCATAACATGGCGTATGTCTGCAATTATATTGTTACATGATCCCAGCTCAGATTCAGTGCTTTGTCTTTCGTTTTGAAATGCAAAAATAGCCTATCAGAAAAACTTAGCATAAGTCACTAGCTGAAGCAGGTAAATATCTTTGAAGATCAAATGAAAGAAGCTCAAGCTACCTGAATCGCTGCAACTAGATAAAAAACATGCACTAGGGATAAATAGGATTGCTTGCATGATAGTACTGGGGATGGAAGACAGAAGAGAATCCACATGAATGACGAAAATGCATCATGAGCGAGAATAGGTTTGGATGCTTGTCTCCACAATTGAACATCTGGATACCGCACATCCGGTTCGGCATTTTCCAATATGTGAAGCATATTACCTGCAAATCATGATGGGGTTAAACTTGGTTTTAACATATACAATATCTAGGGTGAAAAACAAATTTGTCAAGCAGGAATCAAACAAAAGAAACTTGCACCATGTGAAGTAACTTCTACCACACATACAACAGTTCTCTTCCCTCGCAATTAAATGCCTTCATGTAAGAACCCTTTACTTGCTTTCATGTTCTTCATGATTGTTAAAACATTCATTAAGCATGCAAGAAATGGAGGAATGCGACGCTGTTACATCAATCATGCTCATTGCTGAAGGTCATGCAACTTTGACAGCAAGTAAATAGTTTTTGGGATTCCATGGCTAAGATGAAGGTCCACAATTCTCGATGCAACGAAATAAATGGTTAAAAAAGCAAGTAAAAACATTTCAGTCGAAGGATTCTAACCTCCTTTCAGATAACTGACTGGTTCATCTGGATAAGAACCATGACATAAGGACCGGGCAAACAGCTGAAGACTCCATAATCTTAAAAACAAAGTCTGAGAATCTGATGTCCGTGTGCTTTGAACAGCATCTAAAAGCAAGGACAAGGTAAAACAGCTAGAACTTTTAAGCTCCTTGAATAAAGCACCAAGACTGTAATTTGGGCTCAATGAGCTCTTCTTCGACCGGGCTGCAATTTCAGATGAGATGAGGGAATACTTCAGTGTGTCCCACAGGATAACTGAAGGGCTCATCCTGCCAGATTCTAGAACTTTGTCTTGGCCTGGATAATACATCCCACATAATAAACGAATGATAGGTTCTAGATTTGGCTTCATTCTCACATTCCTAGCCGGTAAAGCTTTCAGACTCTCGCTACTCCCAGCAATATTTGCGGCCCTCTGTAAAAGAGACAAACCATCTCGGATATGAAGGGTACAGTCTCTATTTGATGAGGTCGAAGGGCCACAAGATTCTGTAAAATTAATGTTTAGGTCAATCTGTCGCTGAGACACCCTTGTCCCATCTCCAGGAAGAGCTGGCAGCACTGAATTAGCAAGTCCCCGACACACTGGACAAAGGAACTCACCCTGCCAGAATATGTAAGCATTATCAAAACCTAATAACCTTAAGGGCTAATGAAGGAGAAGAAACGAAAAGAGCTTTACCTGATCTGGATCCACAATGTGCCCTCCTTCAAACACAGTTCTTCTGATATATCTGCCAGCATAAAAATAAAACAAAAGAATCTTATTTATAGACGAGCCTGAAAATTATGGTACAAATACGGTGGGGTGCCTATACACAAATGAATATATCAATAATCAGAATCTAGAAGGAATGTGCATATCAGCAATATGTATTGCTGGTCCTACCCAACAAACGGCAACAAGAAATTTGACCATTATGAATGTCTTAAAAACATTTCGGTTAAGCAGAGTAAATCATTTCTACCTTTCCCTCAGTGATGACAAATAACGATCCAGACATCCTTGATGCACTGCATGTCCACAGGAAGAAACAAAAATTCCATCGGCACCAGAGGGGCCAAAGTCATCAGATCCTGGACAGATCATACTTGATTCTGATTTCATTTCTGATAAACCATTCTGTGAAGTCGAGGGGCTATCCGCCGGCTCCTCAGGCAAGGAAGCAATGTATTTGCCAAGAAAAAGAGATTCATCACAGCTGCTCCTTTCCTTGCTGCTCCCAGAAGTCGAACATTTTTCATTATTTCCCAAAGAGAAGCTGGTAGGACATTCCCTGATCATCAAATAAATGCTTTCCTCGAATGCCTCGAGGGAGTATGCGGTTTTGTCGGCCGTGTCTTTTGACGTGCAAGGAAGTTGGATAGTATTAACCAAAGGGAATTTAGCATTAATAACTTCTACGAAACCATTCAATTCATGAGTCTGCCCTGTAGAAGCCAGATCATTTAGAGCACTCTGAACAACATCTTGCAACTGAGAAGATGAGATTGTTTCTGAGCCATTTGAGGTACTGGTTGGAGATAAATCACTGTGTATGCTTGTATCACTAGAAACATGCTCTTTACCAGATCGCCTGACTTGCTCCCATGACGGCGGTCCATGGTTGACAAAACTCAAAAGCCTGGATTTCTTCAATCCAAAGTAAAAACAGAATCAGAATGTGATTGGCTGATCACAATAGTATAAGATCACTGATGTTTTGGTCTACTGGATGTTAAGAAACAACATGACATCGTTAGAGCCTCTGTATGAAATATATAATATGAGAAGGCTTCGGTTACCTGAAGAAGTACTAAAAATGAAACTGGAATTTTAGACTTGGAATCGTGGCACAGGGAACATATTACTTGGGCTGACTCTTGGTTGGCATTACTGACATCAAAATCACATTCTTTGTCCTCAGATTTATCATTCTCCATCTCATCATCTAGGCTTGAATGAAATTCCTCCAAAAATTTGGACTGTTGAGCTCGCATCTTTTCCTGTGTATCAAATTCAGAAACCATGAGCACTAGAATGTTTTGCAAATTTTGTTCGGAAACACCCAAAGCGAGAATATAGTTGCTATTCTAAATCCATGTCAGCTTAACTCTTCCACTGGTTACAAAGTAAAATGACTACTTATTAGATAACCTAAATGTTCTATTCAATAGATGCACATAGCATCAACAAAGTAAAGCTAACACTCAAAACAAAGATTAATAATACAATGGCTTTTCTCTGGACTCTGCTTCTTTTCGTTTGGTCTAAGCATAGGAGAAAAATCAAGAACAAATCAAAATCCTGCGCAAGCAAATCCAACTTTTTTAGTATGCCAATTTTTTAATATTAACTAGCAAAGTACTTTCAGTTGCATTATAAATCCATTCATTCAAAGCAACTGAAACAAGCAAGAATTCTGTAAATTAATTGAACCAAGCTATTCAGCATTTATGTAGTTAGAAAGTATCTCACCAAGATAGCAGCTTGTCTTTCTCGAGACTTCTCTTTACGCTTTTCGCTGTCGGAAGTCAAATCCATGTCCTTTGCACTATCGCTTATAATTGAATATGAGAATTGATTAGCTAACTGGGGCGTCAGTTTCTGCAATTTGTTTGTGCAACCCGGTTCAAGCTCCACCAAGGACTTGATCAAACTAGAAATTAAGGATGATAGATCAAAACTACCAGCCTCCGTTATGTTTCGGGCAGCTTCTTTCTCATGCTTCCTCATCAACAAGACAAGAAGTGACAATAAGCTCTGTTCACCATACTTGATCGTGCATATTTCTTCACCAGCAAATGCCAATATTGGAAACACATTGCCCACATAGCATAATGGATCACCTGATTCCTTGCATAATTGACACACATTGAGTGCCAATGCCAACAAATGCAGAGCGGTCAGAAGAACACCGTCTGGAGCGCGTGATGCGGCGGACTTGTTAGTGAAAACAGCATAAAAGAGAACTGCACGGACTATATGTAGCAGTGTTTTACAAGTAGCAATTCTGGCTATTCCCTTAAGCGGGTGGTAAATCTTTGTCCATCTAGGAATTTGAGTAGCCGATGCAGAAACATTACAAAACCGCAAGTATCTTTCTTCTGCTGCTTGCTGGTCCCTCAAGTTCCAGCGGGGATGATATAAATCCAGTTCCCTCCAGTAAGATGACCGCAGCTTATACATACCCTGAGAAAATAGAAATTAGTGCTGCTAATGATATATATAGTACTCAATAAATGTGATATCCACTTAGCGAAACCCAACCTGTGTCATGCCAGATGGATGTGAATATTCAGCAACTCTATCCAATACTTCTTGAAGCTCATCAACTTTTGAAAGATCGCGAGGTAGGGATTTGACAAGCTGACTACGAGTGGCGTCTCCCATCGAGAGCTTGTATACCAACTCTCTTTGCAAACATTCCGCAGTCGTTAGCCCACAAAACCTTCTTTCTTTCACTATTTGTATTAGAAGAGCAAGCATTTCGGTAACTAAAACTGTTTCATGCCTGAAATAAGAACAAATATATATTAATAAAATCACATGTAAATATTCCACACGATTCTGGTAAGAAGTAGCACTCACCAGCTCAGACTCATAACTTGGGTTAAGATGCATAATAATGAAACTTCTATGCATGAAAATACCTACAACGGCAAACACTATAAACTGAAAACCAAGGCTCTTCAGCCATTTCCTTATTAATTAGAGCCAGAAAACAGATAGAGTGGACTACTTCTGTTTCTTTCAACATTAGTCATCCTTTTCAAATGGTCTGTCTCAAGTATGACAAAACACAAAACGAAAACTATAAAGAAGGCATATGAAAATTGTTGTGTCAAAATTGAGCACAATGCAAACATATTTTGATAGTAAATTCCATATATAGAATATCAAAGAGCTTCCCTTAGACCATTTACACATCTGATATCGTCAATCCATTTAATATGTGGCAATCTAAATAGAAAAGGTGATTTATCATATTCAGCAAACATCTCCAGTCAGAACGACCTAAAACCGCAAGGAATTCGAGCAAAAACTTACAATAAGCACAGATTCATAGAATGCTAGTTTGCTTGAAGCTTCTATGATAGTTCGCTTGAAGCGATTGCAACATAAACAAATTACGGCGAACCATTTCAGCCCACCCGCATTCTTGCTGAGTGCATTGAGAAAAACAGGAATGTGTAGCTGGGTATGAGTAATGGTTCTACAGATGAAACATATTTCTTCAACACTCATTCAGTAACAACGCTTTGACATCGGATCAAATCAAGCAACAGACCAATTATAAATCTTCAATTCATCTTAATCAAATATTTTCCAAAAAGGAGAAGTGGATGAAAACTTTACATACTCACTAGACTGTTCAAGGTTCAGGGACAGATAGTTGGAAAGCCCAAAACGTTCCAGGATTCGCTGGACAAAAAGGTCTGGTGGAGCTAACGCAGCACAACACTGAAGAATGAAGAGATCAAGATCTTGACCTTGTTCGGACCTGCATCAAGTAGAGGGAGAATTCTGAGACAACAAATGAAACAAAGAAGAGCCCAACCAGATATAACAAGCAGCAGCAAGTTTCTTTTATGATGAAATGATATATGTATCAAGAGACATGCTCCCATGGAACAGTCTCCTAAAACTAATTTTTTAAATTAAAATAATTAAAAATCAAAAAGTAGAAACACTAAAGAAATAAAATAATTACCCTTAATACAATAGAAAACCGCTAGGAAAAAAAAAACTAAAAAGTACAAACCTCGAAAAGAGGGGAAAAGTAAATTGGTAAAACAAAAGGAACTGATATTTTATTATTTTTGGACTCATCTTACAGAAGGTCATCCATCAGGATATCTGACACATACCAGCGGACTGAGCGATACCACTCACTGAACAAGATTGGTGCATCCCCATTCCTGCTCCAGATCCCAGCCCGAACCTGAGCACAGAACACCCTTATTTGCAAAGGATGTTCCATCACGAAAGCAGAAAACCCATAAGGATGGCATCCATCCAAGGCGAGACCAAGGAAATCACCTAATTTTAGGGATGGTCGATCAGTCGAGCAAGCACTCGGACTATACAATGATCTGGATTCACCAAAACATTCCTCCAAAGCCCTTCTCAGAGCCATTGAAAGAAGTCGGTGCAATGGAATGTGCATGGATATTTCCTGTGCACTAACATCATATGCGATATCAGGCCAATCTGGTAAACTCAGAACCCGAAAACCCTCCAGCTCGGATGTGCTCTCTCCTAGAAGGCTCACATCACTACCACCCAAAGACGCTTGACTTACAGATTGGCTGCCCTCAGGACCAACACCAATACTCAATCCACCTTGTGGGGTATAGTTATGAGCTTCACTCAAAATAGTAGGAGGCTTACTATCCGATGAAATGGGTGATTTAAATAGTCTAGCTTTTCTGAACTTGGAGAGCGTTCTCTTCAGAGCCAGGAAATTATTACCCGGGCCATCGCTCGTTTTATGAGAATAGGAACTGAGAAAACCCAGAGTGTTGTCAAGTCCCATCCAATTCTCAATCGATCTCAAGCACTCGTGTATAAACCACAAAGCTAAAGACGGCACAGGAAAACTATCTGTTGCCTCAAGATCCAATGTGCCCTTTCCAGTAATGCTGCTCACAGAACTTTCTTGAGATAGTCTTCCAACTTTCGCGTGTCTTCGGTTGGCTTGGTCTTCAGACTCAAGGTAATATGCCCTGACTGTTTCTACACTAGTGCCATCACCAGTAGCCACCGAAAATGCTGCAGCAACAAGGAGATTGAGAATGTTAAATATGGAGTGACACAGGACAAAAGGCAAGTGGACATTCTCATTGTCATCCTCTATGTGACTCCCTATTTCTCTCTTTAGTGAGTTCATCCCTTGCACAAAAGCCAAGAGTCTCAACCACGATCGAACTAGGTCTCGCCTAGAGAGGTATAAGTATTTGGGAACAGCAGAATGGCTCAGCACAAATCTAATATCTTCAACCACACGAACTGTAGTTTCATACAAGTTTCCCCATTTAATAACCTGCAAAAGGCAGCTCAACTCAGCCATTTTTCATCTTAAAGGAGATATCATAATGATGTACTTGGAACAAGCTGAGAAAGGGGGTGGGGGAGAGAACTGTGAAAAATCCACAGAAAAATGTTCAGTCATACTACTACATGTGTCATTAGGACTGATAGATTTCAAGAAAGGGGGAAAAAAAATAATAAAAAAAAAGGGAAAGAAAGAAAAATGGACCTCACAAAACTAGCTTACAACTCATGCATTCAAAAGAATTCGAACACCCCAATTTTTGTAGTCACGGAAGCTCCTATAGCAATAGGCATAGCCTTAGTGGTGTAACTAACAGAATGAACATAAGTAATCACCACGACAATCATGAACTTCTATTAGCAATTACCAGTTCTTACAATTCTGCTCCAGCTAATCATGATATGCATCTCATCACCAGTATCATGATCAATCAGTTATCCATTGTTATATCTAAATATGCCCGTAGTAGGGAGTATGAACCCTCGGTCCACCATCACGATATTGAACTTTAGCAGTAATTCTATAATTTATGCAAACATAAATTTGAAATGTATGTCTCTTATTTCATGCAGATCATAAAATCTATTTTCAGTATATTTGAAAACTTGAAACAACCAAGAGTGATTTTATTTTTTAGCATACTGGAGAGGTACAAGATTTTAAACATTTATACCAAAATCGCTATATCTTTATAGTTCATCTGAAGATTCTGAACCAAGGTATCAGTACAACACAGGTTTGTGCGAGGTCAGATCATATCTCCATATTTAAAAAACATCACCTGCTCACTTGACCAATAACAAGTGAATTTATACCAAACAACAACAACAAAAACTGATAGATTCTACATTTTTAAAAATATAGACCAGATTATTCAACATAGCCACAAATCAATTCAGATATAAAACAACTGCAACAGGATTACCACAGTTACTAAATCTTTTCAATACCTGCAGCTTTCCATCTTCTCCGGCACAGTAAACGAAAAGTTTTTCCAAGCACTGAAACAGCACGCCCAGCAGATCCATTTCCTCCACAAGCTGTGGGGTTAGGGTAGGGACAGTCAGAATCTGTACAGAGAATGTCGGCAGTAACGGGTACCTTTTAAAAGCAGTATCGCTTCCCTCGTTTATTGCGGCATCCACATTGGTTGGGTAATAGAGCACAAAAACTTTGGCAAACTTGTATTTGAATATTGGCTCACTCAACATTTTCAGAAGCAGCTCGTGGAGCTTCCCGACAACATCACTACTCATGTTGAATCTCTCTGCCCTCAAAAGGACATCCAACAACCCCGCTGAGGAATAAACTCTCTGTGAAATAAAACTGAGCAGACTCTCACTGTATCTACAAAAGTCCAATAGCATCTCCACCACAGTTGAGGTCAACACCTCTGCAACCCTTTCGAGTTCCCCGCAATGATTGACCACTCTAGGGCTCGCCTCAGAAGAAAACTTTGCGGCAACAAGCTTCCTTTTCCAATAACCGAGCAGTAAATCCAGAACAGGGCCCAAAGACTCCGCATAATGCTCCGGAAGCGGTTGAATCTGCTCCGCACCTTTGTGCTTGGCACAGAACCCTTCGCGTTTCCAAGCAGTAATATCCCCGCAATCACAGCACCCACCACCAGTGTATATAACTGAGTAGTCATGGTCCTTGTGGTCCCCATTCTCGAAACAGGGCACACAAATTGCGCATGTAGGGTCATGCTCACAGGTCCGGCAGCGGTACGCGATATCGTTGTTCCCCCAGACGGCCCCACACACCCCTCGTTCATTGGAGCTCATTCTAGCAAGGTTCTCGAGCGCCTCTTGTGGGTCGCCTTCAAACATCAACCACTGCAACCAGGTCATGCTCTCCTGGAAAACGTCCTCATCCACCTCCTCCTCGTCGGAAATCATGATTGCATAGAACAGGTCTCGCTTGCTCAATCTGTTGGCCGTTGCATAAGCCACCAAACCAGGCTGTCCCTGGTATAACTTGTCCCGGGGAATCCCCATCTGTAAAAGCCTCTGCAACATAAAAAATAATACACCCAAATTCAAGTCTGTCCGCAAAACAAGCAGCAGTATCCATAAAGAAATATTTTGCAGTAATTTCAAATCCAAACTTCATTATAGTACAAAGTAAATCACTCATACACGCAAACATAAACTACAGTCGAAAATTTCATCAAGCGTCGGCTCAAAATTAAATAGTTGGAATATCAAATACAGATTGGATAGGGTTAAAGCTACAATTGAATAGGATTATAAAACATGATTGCCTGCTCCTGAAACAACAAACAATTCAGGGGAAATCTCAACCTGAATCATCAGATCATGGTGAGATTGAGCTCCGGATTCCGGCGGCGAGTCAACCTCCATGGCGAACATTTTATTCAACCGGCCGATGTAAAAACGCCGATTGATTTACGACTGAAGCTCACTCTCTCACTTCGACATACACACGCACGGATACATGTTGGTGTGCGAGCAAATGCAATCAAACTTCAATTAACGGGATAGAAAATTATCAAAAACCCTATAGAAGAATCTCGGTCATCGTCAAGTTCGTTGCGCCACTCTCTCTCTCTCTCTAGTCTCACTCTCTCTAATCCCTGATCTCTCTCGAGTTCTTCACAGCTAAAATATGTGTTGAGTGAAAACACCCATTTTCTTCTGTGCTTGTGCGTGTGGCTGTATATGTTGTACCGTCAAAACGACGGCGTATGGCATTGGAATCGTCTTTACAATTTAGTAATGGTATATTTTTTTAATAAGGCGTTATTATTTTGTTAAGAAAGTAATCTATATCCATATCTCTATCTATATATATTGAAAAAGAGAGGTCAATAAATCATTTATGGAAACTACATAAAAAATCTCAGTCAACCCAATTGACTTACTTATAATAGAAACCATTTAAAACTTCTGCATAAAACAATGGTGGAGATATTTATGAAATCCAATAAACACGCCACAAAAGCGCGTGAACTGTTTTGCCCGAAATTATGGAATGAATTTCGAGTCCTCTACACAGATTTCACAAATGCATGGCCTAAAAACTATGAATCATCCGATTTGAATTTTAAATTTTGCACACATGTTTTGCTCACGTTTTTAGTGAATTCATTTTGGAAATATATAATTATTTATGATATATAGATATGTATGGAAATTCAACAAGAAATTCTGTTGGACTTGCACTTTTCCCGCACATTAAGAAATTAATTTGGATATTTCAATTCATTTATATTTAAGAATTTTGTTAAAAAAGAACACTAATATTTAAGAGTTTGATTTGTAAAGAAATCTGCCATTAACCGTGAAATTGTTTGTATATTTAGTGTAGAGATTTTTCTTGCTAAAACGTTTTGTTTAATCTAATTTAATTTATCTTTCTAATTTATAATAATCAATTACAAAAATAATATTTCATTATTGTATTTCACAACAATTGATTTTCTTATTAGGTGAGTAATTAAAAAATTCACCATTCGATTTTACGTACAAGTAAATTGAAAGTCAAATAAACATATGTAAATAAATAATCTACATACAATTTTATAAAATCGTTTTATTTCTAGTAAAAGAAATCAGATTTGATATAGTAGATGATTGTTTTGCAAACCCATTTGCTTTACAATAAAAATAAATATTCGTACTAATAGATACACACATAATACCACGTATAAAAGAGAACACATAAAAAACACCGAGGCTAATATACTATCTATAAAGATATGTATTGTAAACAAAAAATAATTGATTGAATTTTATATCGGCCTTAAAAAGAAAACACATAAAAATGTTCCCGATGAGCTACATAAAAATATACTATCTATCTATATATATTGAAAAAGAGAGGTCAATAAATCCTTTTGAGAAAGTTTTAAAAACTACGATGTCAACGTTATTGACTTACTCAATTTGGCAACCCTTTAAAACGTGCAATTCGAATTTGTGATAGGATTTGACGATTGCAAATTGTGGCGCTTTTTTGTGATAAGATTTGACGATTGCAAATTGTGGCGCTTTTGTAGGTTCACGTGTTTTAATTGGTATCAAAATCTCCTTATTTATCTGCATTAGTTATGAATACAGCGTTTAAAAAGGTTATATTCTTATTTAACAGATTCTTATCTTTTTGGTTATATCCTAACAATATCATCCCATAATTTCGGTAGAGATAAACATGTACAATGTATAAAAAGGAAGTCATTAATTTTCGGCGAGATTTATGTCATCAACGCTTATCAAATATATATTGATACGGAATCCCAAATTTGCATCGATTGTTTGCCAACAATATTAGCTACTATTTTTTCCTTCCAAAATATAGCTACAAAAAATTCTAGCTATAAAGATGTTGATCTAGAGGGAAAAGAGCTTAAGAACCTTAATGGAGCCTGAAGCGAAAATTGGCGTGAACCCATATATCATCTGGTGTCCTTTCGGCCGTCGAAGTTGCAAGGCTGTTGATTTTCTCCACACCGGAATAATTCCTGGTTTCTAAAGCAACCAACTGAAGTCAAGCAATATATTGCTGAATGAGCACCAGAAAGGAAACTAAGTGATTATGGGTTGTCAGTTGTGGCGATCAAGTGATTCACAAGGACGACGTATCTATCAACTCTGTGTATTGTCTCCATTTGTTCAAGTCTTCAAGATATAAAAATACTTTATAGTGCACTCCACTAACAAATCGTTCTTGGTTTCTTGGCTTCTAGGAAGAAGATGGCCTTAAATCATGGTAAGATAACTCTCCCGGTTAACAATTTCTCATCTTCCCATTTTATAGGCAATGTTTTTTTATTTATTTATTTCTTTCTCTTAATTTTTCCTATCTCCAAGGTTAAGATGTTGCTCTGTCTATTTTAATTTGTAGGCAAATGAAAAGCGTAGAGGATGACCTTTACAACTTTGGGCTTATATTACTCGAGTCGCTTGTGGGGCCATCCAATACTTGAATGGGCGTAAGCGATTCTAGAAACATGATAATTCTTTTACTTTTGTCTAACAAATGATAGGGCTTAAACTCTCTGAGACCGGAAGGAGTTACGGAGATCGGTCGGCCGTTATTTGGGATGTCCTTTTATTTTTGGGCCGAATTTTTCGTACTAAGTCAAAATACTTCGATTGTGCTGTGTGGGCGTGGCCATATTTGTCAGGTCATTTTTTTCTTTTTTTTTTTTCGGTTCAAAAAAATGTTTTAATTAAAGAAGAAAATTAGTTACCGTAATTATGTGAAGCTATATCAAGAGATTTATATTGATACTACTATCTTCCTTATGTCAACATAATTTACATTTATTTGCAATGATTAGATATTTTCAAATCATGAAAAGAAGAGAATACAGGTGAAAGCAGCGACTGAAGGTTTTGAAGGCACTTTTGATACAGGGTTTGATTCACAACAGAAGGAGCTAGATGATGGACAAATACTAGAACACGTGCTTAAGGAGTATTTGGGTTTTGGATCTTAGATAAGTATTTGATTTTTCAAAGTTGTACGTGTGTGTATATATATTATTAATGATATGTACGAATATCTAGCATACGTTTCACCGGTGACATCTCTTAACAACTACTATTTCATTGAACACAAAAAATCCATGATCTAGAGATGCAAAGGGTCTTGGTGAAGAAGAAATGCAAACTATGGAGCAAGATAAAGTAAGAACTCAATAACTCATGTGACATGTGAAGGTGTAGCTTTTATTTTTAAATGTGCCATTTGTTACGTTTATGTTCATAAATTAAGAGTTCAATAACTCGTGAAATGTGAAGGTGTAGCTTTTATTTTCAAATGTACCATTTGTTACTTTTATGTTTAATGTCGTTAAAGATTTAACCATATTTGTAATTATGCAGAATAAATTTTAACACGATAATTTTATTATATACTTTGATTCATTTATGTATAATATTTTCTTCCACTTCCTGCATTAATTACATTGTAAATATTTTAAATATGAGAAAATTTCATTATAAGGTCCAACTTTGTATAAATTTAAGGCTTGAATTTATTATCTCTCAATAGAAGACTCACATTTTAAGTTATTCTCAATTTAAGCTTTTTAGTTAACTTCTCATTCTATATGAACCAATTGACTTTATTTTATGATATAGTTATGTAAACAAAAATATTTTTCCTTTTTGTAATTTATGTTGTACATACTAATGAAAATATAATTTATTATCAGTTATGTGCATTGTATGAAGGAATTTATTCCTTCAAAAGACACATAATCTAGATTTGGTTAAATCACATGAACCAAAAACACGGCAAAAAAATATTAATCAGTGTTGATCTTGAAGATCTTTTTTTTTTTTTTTTTCCGATTATTAGTTTATTTGGGGATTACTAGGTTTAATGGTTAGAGAACTTCTATTAGTTTTTTTTCTATAGTATTTGATGAAATTTGGTAATTTTGAATTTTAGAAATAATTGGCAAATATAGTTGTCCATTTTATTTGATGAATGAATGAAAAATTTAGCATATTTATTTAATTAATTATTTTTTTTTGTACAAATTAAAAACCGTTTATCTTAATAAAAAGAAAGTGATTAATTTATTATTATTATTATAATTCAAAGTGATGCGCTGTAGCTTTTCTTTAAAACAAAATTAACTCAATAATAACTTGATTGATCTCACGTTCGTTTCCAACATTATAGCATTGTTTTTTTTAAAAAAAAATATATCCCAATGTAATGAATTAATATGAATAGTTAACTACTCTATAAATCTGAGTATACCGCTTGGAATCTCGAAAAATGAATAAAATTTACAAATATACTTTTTGAATTAAAATAAAATTATGAATATAATACGTAATTTAAAAAATTACAAATTTCTATCTCGATTATTTTCTAACGAAAATTTATAAATATAATCATATTTACGGGGAATGAACTGACGGGAGACACACATGGCTAATACAATTTTTACTTATAGATTTGACAAAATCCGGCAGTCCCTTTTTCTTTTATATATCACATATCATTGCCTAAATTATGATTTTAATTTTAAAAAAATACCAAATCTTAAAGTGGAGTTTGATTTATTTATTAAAGGAATATGATCCCTTAAATGAAGGAATTTAATTCCTTGAATAAGCACATAATCTGAACTGTAAATCTAGATTTATTAAGAATGTGTGTCAACAAATATGAGGGTCTATTTAAACTTCATACAAGGACGGATTTGATTATATTTCAAATTCAATATCTAAAAAATTGAAATTTTAGAATTTTACTTACTATGAAACTCATTTTATTATTTGATATGGTTAATTTTAACACGTTTTTTATTCTGAAAATATCTACACAAAAAGGGATTATACATAATCATAGAATTATTATATGATAGGGCATCTATTGGTTGGATATCACATATCATTGCCTAAATTATGATTTTATTATTTTTAAAAAAGCAAATCTTAAAGTAAAGTTTGATTTATTTATTAAAGAAATATGATCTCTTAAATGGGACTCGATTGGTTGTGACTAAACTATCTACTCATGTTCTCGAATGTAAAATATTGACAGGAGATCACGCTGGTGATTGGTTGTGACTAAACTCTCTACTCATGTTCTCGAATGCAAGATATTGACAGGAGATCATGCTGGTGAGATGGTCTTGATTCCTAGGATGAATATCTCTCCATCCGATACTAGGAGTCTATTTAAGTTCCGACAGCGACAATCCTCACTTATGGTTTCGTATGCTATGACCATAAACAAGAGTCAGGGACAGTCTTTATCGCACTTATATTGTTGTTTTACGTGTAACTAATAAAAGGGAGTTGAAGATATTAATTTGTGATAATGATGAGTTATCCAATAATCAAACTCATAATGTTGTGTACAACGAGGTTTTTAATAATATATGATTGTTTCGTTATGAATATTTTATGATTCAATAATGTTCCTATGTGTTATAATTATTTCGATTCTAATGCATGTCAAATTATATTATTCCCTAAATTTATACAGTCCGTGCATCGCACGGGTTACATACTAGTTTATATGTAAAAAAGTTGTTGGATAAATCCTTTTTAGAAATTTTTGACCAAATAAATAATATCTTTGACATTCTATTTATAGAAAGCTTGAAAACAATAATTGTGTAGTTTATTATTCATGGAAAAATCAAAATTTGAAATAAAAATTAATGGTGTAGAGATAATATTAGAACAATAATCTTTGGATAACTCATGATGGAAAAGCTAATCACTTAAGAGTAATCATATTTTGAATTCAACGTAGCTTATTTATTCAAAACGTCCAAAATATGTCCACATCTTAACTAATTAATTTATTATCTATATATATATATAATAAGAATTACCATTACCAAAAATAGTAGCAAAAAAAAGGTCAGAATTTAATGCAGCATATAAATAAGAAGTTTTATTATTTTTCTTATTTTTTTCTTTAAAAATGATACCATTAAATTCTACCTTAAATTTTTGGGTTTTAGTTCATTTTATTATTTAAAAAACTGTGTATGTTTTTATTTTTATTTTTTCTTAGAAACAACGAACAACATTAAAATCTCGGTCTTTATATTTATAAAATCTCAATTCAAAATATAACAAAACTTTTAGAATCTCGGTCTTTATATTTGTGCATTTAAAAGAATATATTGAACGCTAAAAATATTCTTAAATTGCAAAATCAATCAATTAATCTTAATTTTTTGAAAGTTACTATGTTTATTTTTTATTAATATGCATAAAGTAAAAATAATTAATTCATCTTTAGATATATAATTTATAATCTTAATATAATATCATTTGATGTAGACATTTATTATATGAATCATAAAATATTTTTATTTCATAAAATTAAATATATTTAAAGAAAATAATTTTTAAAATAATTTTTAAATAATATCTATACTTTATATAAAATATTGACTATTATGTAAAACACATATCGCAAATGCAAATCTCTTTCATTTGAGCACAACGTACCCTCGCAATCTATAATATATGAAATGGAATATACACTAGTGCAACCCGTGCAATGCACGGTGAGGTTTGTTTCTCAAAACTTTTTAAAACTTTATTATATATATAATTATTGAAAATTAAGCATTTCATTATGGCAAGAAAAGAATTGCACGAGAGATGCGGACGTATAACTCGTCATGAAGCCAACATGAGATAAGGATTGACCATGACTCCTATTTACGGTCAATCTGTTTAATGGTGAGATTGGATAAAATTAATTTGAATTTTTCAAGTTCAAACCCAAATAAAAGTGGAATTATTTGAAAAATTTTCAAAATAAAATTGTCATTAAATTGATATAATTTCAGTTTATTGAAAACTATACATTATATTAACTTGTTTAAAAGACATGTCTATTTAAATATTAGAAAAACCAAAATTAGTATATAATATATGTAAAAATACCTATAATATTCTATATTATTCTTGAAAATGTGTCAAGTCGCTTAAATTTTTTATAAACCATTTTGGAAGAAAAATTTGTTTTAAAACACTTAATTTAACATCTAAATATATAATATAAGATGTGTAATAAATTTTTCTAAACAAAAGTATATAAAATATTATATGCATAAATAATATGTATTCCAGCCTAAAAAAATAAGTTATTACACAGTATTATCGGGGAATATTATGATAGAAGATTTCTAATAGAGTATCATAGAAGATATTACTCAAAATATTTGCATTTGATTTTCCTAACAAATCAATTAATCGATTTACGATTGTTAATGTTCAAAAAGTAATGGAAAGAATTCAAATTTGAAAAAGGTGTTGTAGTTAGATAAATTTCGGAACTAAAAAATTTCACACGATTCTGTACTCAGAAATTTTCAATATTTGCGCTAAAATAATTTAAACCATTTATATTAATTTGGATTCTTTCCTTATATGCACTCCAAATTGACCGTATGATTTAAATGGTCCATTTAAAACTACTAGTACGTACCCCATGCGATGCACGGGAGAGAGATATTAAATGAATTATTTTCATAGGCTTTGTCTGTTTAAGTCTGAGAATGGTTATCATCCATTTTTCACTTCTTTTAATCACCGTTTAGTCCCGTTTAAGTCTGAAAAAGGGTTATCATCCATTTTCCACCTCTTTTAATCACCGTTAAGTCTAAAAAAATAGGTTTGTAATCTATTTTTTACATCTTTTAATCAGCGTTGTTTTATTAGTCAGAACACTAAACGTGAGCATGTTAGGGCTAACTTGTAAAATAATTAATATATTATCTCACTAACACATTTATACTAAAATAAATTTAATTTTATTATATATATTTATTCCTTGATATAAGAGAAAATAACAATTTTACTTATTCTTGTACACTATATAATAGTTAGTTATTATTTTAATATAAACTCTGTTGTCATATAATGTCATTATTATTTATAAAGTTATAGAAGTTGCACGTCTTCTTGTTCTTTTTATTTTATGTAATGAAATATATTTAATGCACGTTGATATTATTTATATAAGTAATCAATTTAACATATGTAAATAAATTTAAAATTAAATAGTGTAGAAATAAGGTACAAAATATACACATATATTTTTTTAGAATTTAATGTGTATACTAATTAAACAACTATGATTTAAGAAAAGCCACGAACTCAATATCTTCTAATATCAATATTTTTCTAATTTGCATTATAATGATTATTCTTATTACATATATAGATTAGAATTTTTGCGACACCAACCAAATTAAATATCACAACAACCAAGTAACAATTATGAAAACCCCATAACACAACAACTATCAATTAAATTTGGTAATAGAAAAATTACATGTATATATATATAAAAATATGAGGATTCTATATTTTTATTAACTGATGTATACGACATGTGTATATTTTGTTAAGGTATATTGGAATGTTCAATTTCATAGCATGATAACAATCAGTCTTAAAAAATCGAAAATCTTATTGAAATTCCATATTATTCTGTTAAAAAAAAATTCTCATAAAAAATAATTATATCATAGCAAATTCATTGTGTAATTGAACAAATTTCTATAATGAAGCCCGATTTTCTGTACAAAAATAAAGCAACAACTTCCACATTTTAAGGAAATCAATTAATGTTGGTCCGTTTTCGCTAAGAAAATAATAAATAAATAAATAAATTTTAATTAATGAAAAATAATTAATTATGAGAGAATTTGACCATATAGTTGACCTGCCATTCTTATTATATATATAAATAAATAAATCAGTTAAATAAAATATTAATACCGAAATAATAATGACATTTAATGCAGTTGACTTTTCTGGATACTAAATGTAGTAAATAGGATCCCATTTTATATAAGTATAGATTCTGGAAAAGATCTAGAAGCACCTAAATTGTTTTATACGATTAAACTAAGATTGTTTATATAGATATTATTAAATACAATTTTCTATATATTAATAAATCAAATGTTCTTTCTTATTATAAAAAATAAAGTGGTTTCTTTAGTACAAAATAAATGCAATCTTTTAATTGAAACATTGTAAACAAACCGGATTTATAATAGGTTATATGAATTTTTATCTCAAATTTCAATTAAATACCGATGTCAATCTTTTTTTTAGGCAATGTATTTTGTGCTAAACATTGCCAAACTTGAATTTCTATCGTGGAGAAAATTTTAGGCAGGATTTTATATAATATTTCAGCTAAATGTTTTACCTTTTTATATATTAATAGATATTCATATTTAGGTCGTGAATTTTTGTAAATTAATAATTTTTTTACATTCTATGATTATATTACGGAAAATAAGTTGTTTCAATCAAATAAGTTATATGTTATTTCAATTAAAGAATATAAACCACCAAAAAAAAGAAAAAATTAGAAGTTAGGCCATAAAATAATGTAATTTATTATTATTTACGAAAAACAAATCAATATATTTGCACACAAAATTTCTAAATATAAATTGATTTCCAACACTAATTTGAATGGGAAAAAAATCCATAATTGTTGGGATATCTCTATTTTTTGGCATATAAATCTTCAAATTTGTTACTAATAAAAATGAATTAATATTTAAGAAATGAATTAAAATTTGGCATAAGAATCTCCAAATTTGTTGGTTACCATAAGAATCTCCAATTTTTTTGGGATATCTCAATTAAATTTGATTCTTAAAAATTCACTTGTGGAGACTCAGGTTTTCTTTAATTTTGGTCGATATTTTATGTTTCAACATTAATATTTTTTCATAGGTACATGTATCTTTATTTTATGTTCTCTTTAATTTTTTTTTTCTTTCATGTACAGGGAGCGATCGAGACCCGTTTACTTGTCATTGTTTGTCAGGAGAATGAGCAACTTAAGAAAAAAATTGAACTGTTGGAGAGTGAGTGGAAACAAAAGAAGGAAGAAGAAAACGAAAAAGAGAAAGACGAGGGGGAGGAAAAAGAGAAAGCTTAGGAGGAGGAAAAAGAAAATGAGGGTGCTGATGGCGGTTTTGGCCCGATTGAGATTGAGGAAGAAGAGAAGGAGAAAGAGGAGGAAGAGGAAAAAGAAAAATGAGGAAAAAGAGGATGAGGATGAGGAAAAAGAGGAAAAAGAAGAAGAGAAGGAGGAAAAAGGGAATGATGAAAAAAAGGAGGAAAGATGGGTTGTGGTGGTGTATGAGAATAAGGCAGATGATGAAAAAAATGAGTTTGTTAAGTTGAACCGATTGGTGAACCTGGTGGTGGAGGCTGCCGGTTTGACAGGAGGGCTGAATGAGCCAAACTCTGGGCACGGTGCTCAGAGCTCGCACCGACCAGCAGAGGAGAAGCAACAGGCCTCCTCCATTGTGAAGAAGGTGCGGGAGAGGCAAGGGGAAAAAAAAAGGAAAAGGCGGTCGATCATTCAGGAAGAGGATCATGGAGCATCCGATCATTCCTGACGACCGATCACATTAAGTAATAGAAAATATTTCAGTTTCTTAATTGTTTCATTTATGTTATTTATATTAATCAGAATTGCAAATTATGGTAGCAAAATTGTGTGGAGCAATCAGAGAGTGATAATCCGAGAAAAATTGATGATTGATGTTTTGTTCAGAAACGAGTTGAATTCTGAACTCATTGATTGCTTCATGGAAATCCTGCGTGGTCGCCATCCTCGTGTTTGCTTTGTGCCGACTTATGTTCAGGTACTATCTTTTACTATACTCTATTAATTTTACTGAAATTTCTAAGAAAATATTTAATTTGTAGGGTGATGTGTTGAATGCGGTGGATAAAATGAAAACAAAAACCGCTTGGAAAAGTGAAGATTACGCTGTGTGCTCTTCTAAGCTGACTAAAAGTAGTGTTGTCATGCTCGATGAGATGATCTGTTCCTTGTTTGGTGTGAAGTATGTGTTCTTTCCCGTGCTGCTCAATTCTCACTTCTTCTTGGTCGGTTACAACGTTGAAGAACATATATTTGTGTACCATAACTCGATGGATACACCGAGGTATCGAGGAGCCGGGAAACAGTTGGCAAGTGTTATTGACATTTTAAACTTTGTTTTGTAGTTATTATTTATTTTCTTTCGAATAAACTAGTCATGTGTTTTGTTGTATTTTTTTATTTTTTTGGTAGGCCAAGTTCCTTGGAGGATATCTGAGTTTGAAACTTCGATTTCACATAAATCCAAACACAAGTTTTAAATTAGGATACCTGAGGTAACAGAGCGGGGCGAAGGATTGCGGAGTTCACATGTGCATGGAAATGGAATGTTACGGCGTCGATACTACAAAGTATTCAGAGGAGCAAAATACTTGTTCAGTCGATGCCTATCGAGCACGGATGGCAGCACTCATTCTTAGAAATCCTCCTTGTTGACAGGTTGTTTGGCTGTTGGTTGCTATTTGTTTGTAGTCTGATGGTTTGACTTTGATGGCTGATTGTGGACAAAGTGGATAATGGTGTGATGTTGTGATGTTGTGGATGATGGTTTGTGGTTTGTGAACAATTAGTCTGATAGTTTGATTGTTTGATGGATGAATGGAATGTTATGGATGATGGTTTGTGGACTAAGTAGTTTGAATGGATGTTTTGGATTTTTTTGATTTGATTCCTAATGATACCTGTTTTCTTAATATTAGTACCTCATTTTTTGTGTAAAAGTACTCATTTTCCAGTAGCTAGTACCCATTTAAGGATGTGTTTTTAAACTGTATTCCAGTTTCTATTCATAGTAGTACCTATTTTCTTCATAATGGTACCAATTTTTTTATTGTTATAGTACCGCATATTAGCTCATCAGTACCACTTGTAACGAACACATAAAACACAAAATTTCGGTCTCAAATGATGTTTATATGACAAATAATCACTCTCACATTAGTTTTTATGAGATTTATAGCGTGTTTAATTAAGTTTAATCGTAAATTCGTCACGAATTCAATACACTAATGAAAAAATACTACAAACACTTCATCTCAAAAAAATGGTACCTGTTTTTGATCAATTAGTACCGACTTGGTTTCAACGAAATTTCCTCAATCAATTGTGGTCAACATTTGCAATAATTGCACCAGATATAGAGCATGACAGTACCACTATTCGGAGTTTGGTACCGATTATCAGGACGTTAGTACCACTTGTAACGAACACATAAAAACACCGAATTTCAGTCCAAAATGCTGTAGCGTTGCGTTCACACTTGAATTGAATTAATTACGGTACCGTCTCTAGTGTGAACGCAATGCTGTATGTTCAGTACCTCGTCCTGCTTGTAACATTACATGACAAATAATCACTCTCATACTAGTATTTATGAGATTTATAATGTTTTTAATTAATTTTAATTGCAAATTGGTCGTGAACTCGACACACTAATGAAAAAACAATACCAACACTTCATCTCATTAAAACGGTACTAGTTTTGGGTAAAATAGTACCGCATATTATAGTACGTGGTACCTTTTTTTTATTGATTAGTGCCTACTTTTGTGAAGAAAAAATGATTATTTCAATTCTGCTCAACATTTACAAAAAGTAGTATCAGCCATAGTGTAATACAGTACCACATTATGGCGAGACAGTACCAGATATCGTCTCTCCAGTACCACTTGTAATGAATACATAAGAAGACCGAATTTCGATCGCAAATGATGTTAATACGACCCATGATCACTTTGACATTAGTTTATATAAGATTTTAAATGTCTTTGATTGAGTTTAATCGAATTGGCCATGATCTCGATACACTAATGAGAAAACACTACTACTAGACTTCATTTCATTGAATGACACACTTCATCTCATAGAAATAATCATACATGACTACTTCAAATTCTACCTATATGCTTTCAATTCCAATTTTTTTAATCCAAATCACGTGTGAACGATCTACGTGTCATGGTAGACATGAAGGATTAGAGAAATCAAGATTCTGAAAATAGTACCTGTTTTAGACAAAATAGTACCACATATTATTCTGAGCGGTACCTGATTTTGATCGATTAGTACCTACTTTTGTGAAGAAAAAATGATTATTTCAATTCTGCTCAACATCTACAAAAAATAGTACCAGTCATAGTGTAAGACAGTACCACATTATGACGAGATAGTACCAGATATCGTCTCCCTAGTACCACTTGTAATGAACACATAAGAAGACCGAATTTCGGTCGCAAATGATGTTTATACGACCCATAATCACTCTGACATTAGTTTATATATGATTTTAAATGTCTTTGATTGAGTTTAATCGCAAATTGGTCATGAACTCGATACAATAATGAGAAAACAAAACTACTAGATTTCATTTCATTGAATGACACACTTCATCTCATAGAAATCATCATACATGACTACTCCAAATTCTACCTATATGTTTTCATATCTAATTTTTTTTCATCCAAATCACGTGTGAACGATCTACGTGTCATGGTAGACATGAAGGATTAGAGAAATCGCGATTCTGAAAATAGTACCTGTTTTAGACAAAATTGTACTGCATATTATTCTGAGTGGTACCTGATTTTGATCGATTAGTACCTACTTTTGTGAAGAAAAATTGATTATTTCAATTCTGCTCAACATTTACAAAAAGTAGTACCAGTCATAGTGTAATACAACACCAAATTATGGTGCGACAATACCAGATATCGTCTCCCTAGTACCACTTGTATTGAACACATAAGAAGACCGAATTTCGGTCGCAAATGATGTTTATACGACCCATAATCACTCTGACATTAGTTTCTATGAAATTTGATATTTGTTTAATTAAGTTTAATCGCAAATGGGTCACGAACTCAACACACTAATGGAAAAACACTACTTAATACACTTCAACTCATTGAATGGTACCAGTTTTGAGAAAAATAATGCCGCTTTTTCTTCTACGAGGTACCTGCTTTTGATCGATTAGTACCTACTTTTGTGAAGAAAAGTTGATTATTCCAATTCTGCTCAACATTTACAAAAAGTAGTACCAATCATAGTGTAAGGCAGTACCACTTTATGGCGTGATAGTACCGGATATCCTTTCCCAAGTACCACTTGTAATGAACACATAAGAAAACCGAATTTCGGTCACAAATAATGTTTATACGACCCATAATCACTCTGACATTAGTTTCTATAAGATTTGATATTTGATTAATTAAGTTTGATTGCAAATTGGTCACGAACTCAACACACTAATTGAAAAACACTACTTAATACACTTCTACTCATTGAATGGTACCAGTTTTGACGGATATAATACCGCTTTTTCTTCTACTTGTTACCTGCTTTTGATCGATTAGTATCTACTTTTGTGAAGAAAAATTGATTATTTCAATTCTGCTCAACATTTACAAAAAATAATAGCAGTCATAGTGTAAGGAAGTACCACTTTATGGCGTGATAGTACCAAATATCCTGTCTCTAGTACCACTTGTAATGAACACATAAGAAGACCGAATTTCGGTCGCAAATGATGTTTATACGAACCATAATCACTCTGACATTAGTTTCTATGAGATTTGATATTTGTTTAATTAAGTTTAATCGCAAATTGGTCACGAACTCAACATACTAATGGAAAAACAATACTTAATACACTTCAACTCATTGAAAGGTACCAATTTTGACGGATATAATACCGCTTTTTCTTCTAAGAAGTACATGTTATTGATCGATTAGTACCAACTTTCTGGAATGAAAATGTAATACACCAATTAAAACTTCACAAAACTATTATCTATATTGCAGTATGAAATGCCAGTATATTGTACAAAAAATATTACTCATAAAGTGTCATTTACTACCCACTCTTTGGAATGAAAATGAGTACACATATATGACCACAAAACTAGTACCTATATTGTAAAAGGAGAGTACTCCACGAAACTAGTACCTATATTGTAAAAGGAGAATACCTGGTTTGACGTTCTTAAGTACCCATGAAGAAGTGTAAATAATATTTTGTATGTACTGTAACATTACTCGCAAAATATTCTTACAGTACTTACTCGGAATATGTCAATAATGTATCATCAAAATACATATTCCGACAAAAAAAAAATAAAAAAAATACAACACTTTCCAACACACCTGCCCAAAACAATAAACACAAATGCTAAATACAAAAGTGATCTACATACGTTCTTTGCACGTACGTCGATCGTGTCCACGACCACCACATCGCTTACACCGCCTCACCGCAACATCAACTTGTGAAGGAAACCTTTTTTTGCCTCCTTTGTCCGGGTCGAGATCGTACATTCGGGGCATTAATGGCATAATCATGATGTAACAAGGAAGATGCCACATTATGGTCGTAGTTAGGTATAGGATTACTAGTATCTTGATAAGCTTTCCAATACATTCCGACACGATAATACGGATCGCAAAAATCGTAGACGGACATTGACCTACTCTCAATACAAGCACATGCATGCTTGCACGGCCTCTTAGATAGTTGTCATTCTCCACAAGAACAAGTCCGAAGTTGCAAATCTACGTCACAACTTTTGTTGCCATCAACAACCTCAAACCTCTATTCACTTGATTGACTGATTTGATGTTGTGGGAAGCACTCTAGCAAGATGCAATTTTTTTCTCAAGCTTAGGACACAACTGACCAGTGAACCGCGACACTCCTTCATGCCGATCATGCATCATGGTCATAATTTATTTTCTTATGTGATCCACCATGGCTACAATAGGCATAAATCGTGCCGACTTTACCCAGTTATTCTAACATTCTGCTTGATTATTATTCATGATCCCCCAACGGACTCCAACAAATAAACCAACATTGTGGGTTAGATTCCTTAAGGAACTCCATTGTTGAGGCATATTAGTCAAAATATTATTTATATGCATATCAAAATCTTGCCTTTTAGGAGCATACACAACTTTTATAAAAATCGAGGACCAATGTTTCTTATCAAAAAGTCGGTATTTCCTCAACACCTACAAAAAAAAATATATAAATAAATAAACTAAAATAATAATTATTTACAAAATATAAACAAAATTTAAGTTTCTTACCTGCTTCTTAAAGTTGTCGACTAAGTGTCTCAAACAATAAGCATGATGGTTGCCAGGAAAAACCAAAGGGATGGCTTTAAGTAGCCCACTATGTCGGTCCAAAAAAAATGTGAAGCTTCTAGCGACAGGTAAGCGCGAGGAAAGAAAACTACTATTGAGCTTCAAGCAAAATCACTCCCAATTTTCATCGGTCTCGACATCAACCACAACAAATGCTATAGTGAACAAGTCGTCATTGGCATCCTTACTCATAGCACTAAACAAAACGCCTTTGTATTTATGTTTTATGTGAGTGCCATCCAAAAATATCAACGGTCGATAACCGGTTAAAAAACCGACAAGGCAGGCATTAAAGCAGATGAACAATCAGCAAAACTTATTCTCGACATGGTCAATCTCACAATCGGCAATGCTTCCAGGGTTTGTCTCACGCACTGTGCTACAATACCATCTCAGTTTGTCGTAAGATCCTCTGTCTGCTCCATGAATATCTTGCATGGCAAGTTCCTTCCCTAACCATGCCTTTTTGTAAGACAACTCCAAGCCATAATCCCTGTGAATATCTTTCAATATTGTGCAAGGCTTGTAGTTCGGTTCATCTCTCAATCTGTCTTTGATTGTACTTGACACCCAAATGGAGACTGCTTTCGGATGCCCTCTTGTCCGAAGATTGCGCCACAAGTATGGACGAGGTTGCATTTCTGGATGACAAACTGTTGATCACCTTTGTATAACGATGCATATACTCTCCATTCACAATCCGCATCGCTACAACAAACGATGACCTTCTGCTTGTCATTTTTCCGATACTTAAAAGACCGCTTGTTTGCAATCGCTTAGTTTTTGACACTCTTTCAAAATTCGTCGTACCCACTGAATATCTGCTCCTCTCCTTTGAGGCAAGATCTCCAAGAATCGATCGATTTATCTTGCAACAACTCATGTTCACCCTCCGATAAATCATCAGACTGTACGTTTTCCCTGCGTTCATGACAAAATAATACAAATATTTATAAATAATGGAACTAGTTAAAAAATTAATGAACTAGGATATGATACGACTATACCATATTTCAATAATAAATTGATTAATATTATGAAAGCAACATTACCTGCTTATATTCATCGGGAAGGATTGAACTCCATCATCCGGTCTTTCATTTCTTTCAATGACAATTATCTCTACAATATTTATTTTCTAACAAAAATGTAACCGGATCATGTTCTTCACATCCTCATCATCCAACAAACTAACTCTTTTTTTTTTTTTTTCCTTCGGCGCAATATAACATAGCACGACGGATTCGAAATTAACGTTTCAGCCACCTCTTTGATATGAGAGTGTACACTTCGTCAAGCATTGATCCAATGTGCATAGAGAACACAAACAATTCATTCTTGTACGTACAACTCCCTAGTATATCACTTTGTTCCCCTTCCATGTACTAACAATAATTGGATAAATAAATAAAAAAAACTTCATATTTCCCAAGAAAATATGGTACAAAACAGTATTAAAGTGGTACTATATACATACAAACAGAGGTACAATAATCAAGAATAGTGGTACAATGATCATTCCCACCTCATTTTCTTGTTTTAGGTGAATAACACATTACATAACCTAACAATAGCATCAATTTCGTATACATAAACAAGAAATAGGAAATTTTGATCAATTTAATTGATTTAGGGTAAATATGAACAACAATATTCAAAATTCAATTCTTAACAAATTAACCAAATATATATGAATTAAACATGATTTTTGAACTCCAAAATCCTCATATAATACATACATTACTTATTACTTCAAATTTTGGCCAGAAAAATCACAAATGTTGCCATAAAAAATGAATTTTTGGCCGCACAAATTTGACGTCGAAATCATTTGTTTGGCCGGATTGTTGCTGCTGGGGTTCTTCTCGTCGGATTTAGTGTCGCAGGAGAGACCAACCTGCAAAAAAAAAGAAAAAGTGAAGCAGTCGCCGGAAATAGAGGGAGACGGGAGGGAGGAAGGGAGATGGTGTGTGGAAGAAGATTGAACAAAAATGAATAAAATAATATGTTAGTTGGTTGTAGTGGGATGATGTAATACATAATTTTATTTTTGAATTAATTTTAACACTAGGGAGTTAGGAGGAAGAAAATTAAGGGGGTGGGGAGTTCAAAGGAAGCAAAAAAGACCTAAGGACTGAGGAGGAAATTGAAAAGGGAGTTGGGGATCTTTGAGGAAGTTGCCCTATAATTAAAGATGTTACGAACTCAATTAAATTGAAATTCAAAAAATCAAAATGAAATTTTAGAATAGTCACTTTTGTCTTTTCCTATTTGCCTGACTGACTCACTCTATCTCACTGACTCACCAACATCCATTTAACCTCTCTCTTCACCTCTCTTTACCACCAAGTCCAACCATCTCTGTCACTTTTCACCCGTCTTCACCCAACGTCAAATCACGGTCTCCCTATGGCTATGGCTATGGCTATGGACTGGCTGCAATCATTCTCTCACTATCTTCACTCCCAAACCCTTGGTCAAATCACCGTCTCTCTCTCTATACCTCTCTTTTCAACTGGCTAACACTACACCCCATAAACTGGGCCTGGCCCCATTGGGTTGCTTCAGCCCTTCTTAAGCTGGCTGTTGGAGAGGGTATTTTATTCACATCTAACGCTTTTGCAGATGAAAAGTTTAAAAAATGTGGCCCATCAATTCGTGATGTGATCGCATATCCACTATTCCAGGGGGTCATACTCGTCTGGGCGGCAAGCATACCGTACCTCGCTTACAGAATCAATATCGGCGGAATCCATACCGTGAGAGTGGAAATATCGCGCAAATGGCGGATATTTATCGACATGTTCTTCATCATTGCGTGCATTTGGCTCGGTTCTGCCTTGACCGACATATGGTCACTCGTTATCGTGTTCAGCACGATGATTCATGTGATATGCATCGCTCATCTGTTTGCTATCTTCGAGAAGTTAGGAGTTTTCGATTGCCTAGCTTCGGCCTTTAGTTCGGGCATTTATGTGCTAGTTGACAAGGATTTTGAAGACACCCATTGCCGCAGTCATATCGTTATTTTGTTGTTTGCCAATGGTGTCTATTAAGCACGCAAGCGACACCCATCTGTGGCGTTCCAATCCGGCAAAGGCGGTTGAAGCACAGAGGAAGGCTGTCAATCACCCGGTCGAAGCAGTGTATCGTAAACTTTCACAGGAGGTGAGTGTTTGTATTATTTTACGGAGCAATGAGAAGACATCGCTGAAGTATATACTTTCTCCATCTATAAGTTATTCAAGTAGGAATTTGTGAAGTCTTTGAATATTGCACTTATTGATCAGAATGATTTTGGCAATGGTTGGCTTGGAATCAAGTTGAGGTCTCATAACGACAACTCAAAGGTTAGGCAAGTGTTCTTTCAAAAGTATGATATTGAAGTAAAGTGTTCATGTCATTTGTTTGATACAATGAGAATACTATATAGACATTCACTAAAAGTTTCTATTTCTATGAATATCATTGTGTTGCCTGAGCCATATATAATGAGTCGGTGGTCAAGAAAAGCCATACAAAGGTTTTGTACTGAATTTGAAAGAACATGTTGTAACACCCCGCCTAAACTTACTAAAATCAGAGTAAATTTTTCGCGCTATAAGTGGAAAAACACTGATTTAATTTTTCGAAAGCTCAATTTAACTTTTACAAAAATACTTCAGTCTGACTGCGGGATGCTACTCAACTGACTGAATACTCATTTCTGTCTCATTTACTATTATGCATGCAACCGAGATATAAATCATTACTCTAATAAGGCGCCATGAAAATCTCTGGATTTTTGGCATACATAACTGAATTCTGAATATTGCCTGAGTGTGGAAGCAAATGCAAATAAGTTCACAAACATAAATATGCAAAAGACAGATAATTCAAACATGTTCAAATAAGTACATGACATGTTTAGTAGAAAATGTCCTCACTACGACCACCACCACTCCTCTGCTCACGCTCCACGCTTTACGCCATCACCTGATAAATGGTTAGTGGGGAGGCATGAGCAGAAATGAATCAACGATGCTCCCTCAGAACCGGCACTGAGTAAACATCACAATTAATGAAAAATCATGAAATCAACATATATATAAATAAATCGGCTAACTTGGGGACTAACGGTAATCCGATACTCATGTGTACACTCTGGGGGTCTCATCCCTCAGAAATCCAAGAAGGGCATTGTGCCCACGCATATGGACGCGAGACTTAGGCTGGGCATCGTGCCTCACACATCCATGTCTGGACTTAGGCTAGGCATCGCCACACTCATCTACGTCATAACTAGAGTTCTTGACCAAGACGGGATTACTCATTCGTCTCGATCCATCAATTTAATCACATATAGACCTCAAACAGGATAAATAATTAAAATCAATAAAATACACAGTACAAGGGTCCCCAACTGGATGCTGGCGAATGAAAATATTTAACTGGCTGGTAGCAAGTGGAGGCTCAACTCTCCTCAAGCTACAAAATATTGAGCGAAAATATTCTAAGTAGTAGGCTCAGAATAAAAACATAAATTTTATTATATGATCTGTCTAGGTTCTCTCATTGGGTTTTGAAAATCATTTTAGCAATTTACAAGCTGATTTTGAAAATATATTGTCTTTGAGGCATACTACGGTTCTCGAAATATTCCTAAGTCTGGACTACATTATGACTGGATTCTAATCTGACTGGATCTTATCTGACTGGTTCGGAAGACTAGATTCTCGGTTCACGCTCAAACCGATGTTCTGAACTGAACTCCCTCATCCGGACTGCCCGGGAATGATTCGGCTGAAGTGGAATTCTTTTCGAACCGTCTGGACTGCCCGGACTGGTTCGACTGAAGTGGACTGACGACTCACTCGGAGCCGGTCGATCATTCGCTTGACTATGTGCAACTCAGCTTGACCGTGGTCTGGGTTCGGCGTGGCAACTCGGAGCCTGCACGAAGGCAGTTGACATGACTTTGCCGATGCACGGATTTGAAATGGTGCCACGGTCACTGACGCAGGGGCGTGCTTTGACCATGGCTAAGGAAACGGCTCATTGACGGTAGATCAGACGGACTCGGTGCATGGGCACTCTCTCGGTGGTTCGACTCGGACTCAGTGCACGGGCACACACTTGGTGGTTCGGCTCCAACGGTCAGACGAGGGTCGAACACGTGTGATGGACGTCGGAACGCGTTAAGGATAAGTGCTAAGGCACGTCGGTTGGAAAATTCCAATCGCTTCGAGGCCACGACCTCGATAGCCTTTTTAGGCTCGGTTATGGTCCCGTCGGCGACTAACCGGTTGACCAACCACGTCCCGACACCCAATGACTCATTTATAATCATATGACGTCTAAAGTGGTTTAATGGAACTAAGGTTCAGATGATTAAACCGGATCCAAAATTTTCCCGGTTATCCGAAACCTAACTTGTTTTAAGCCGCTATTTAAAACTTACGTTCTATGTGATTTATTAAGATTTTACATCCAACAACTGCAGCCAAAATCACAACTGGCTAATTTTCTAAAATATCGCATTATTTGACTAAAGTCCCGATTTTTTTAACCTATATCAAACAACATCCAAAAATCATGATATTTAAAACCTAACATCCTTATCATACGCATGACTTATGGTTCAAATATCAAGTCCAAATTTAACCTATAAGCCATTCAACTAGAATCGAGCGTCAACCGGTCAAACACACATAAAATAGGTTCGCCTATCAAACAAACCCCAAAAATTCTCAAATTCGCATCTAAGCCTCAAGACAGTTAAGCATGATTTATAAAATTATAATTACCATTTTATCACTTGCATATTAAGAGATCGAAAAACATCACTTTAAGCTCGTAATTTCCCGATTAATCAAATATCACTCAAATCATCAAATTTTCGATTTTATAATTATTCATTAATCTCATCTAAGCCATTGGAGTCGGTTTCAAGCCATTTTACCTCAAATCGGCTTGAATTGGAAAGATCGGAAATAGATCGGGCTAGGAAATGGCTAGGGTAAAGCGAATCGGGCTGGGGCTGTGGCTGTTGGGCTCAGTTTGGTGCAGTTGGACCATGGAAATGGCTCGGGTCTCAATTGGAATGGTTCGGTCGCGGCTCGATGCACTTGGACGGGGCTGGTGCACGGTGAACCAGGGCTTGTACGGACGCGGGGGCGCGTACGCGAGCAGGGATAACTTCAACAGTTTGTACGTGAGGCGTCAATTGGCTTAGGAGGGTGGATCTGTGACTCAGAGGGAGTGTGTTGGGCCGCCTTTGCATCTCGAAAATTCGGATCCTTTTCCCCGGCAGCTGTTGAAGTTATAGCTTTACGGTTCGGACTCCGTTGTACTTTGGAATCTGGGTTAATGATCCAAACTCCGGCAACTGATGCTTTTTCAGTCATCCGTGGAATTACTGAGTGCCTTCCAAATGACACGTTGCAACATGTTTTCGAAGATATTATCAATCTTTTATCATCCTTGAATTGTGGTGCTTGTAGTCATGTTGCTAGAGCAAATAATATAATTTCTCATGAGCTAGCTAAATGAGCTTTAGGGGCGTCTGACTTGTTTCTTTGGACGGACTCTGTTCCAGTCTTTTTTCTCTTTCTTTTTTCGGGATCTATCGATTCCTTGAATTGGTTGAATTAATCTAGTTTTTACTTGAAAAAAAAAAAATTGCTGTCATCAACACTATTAGTCTATTATCCTCATAACAACATAACAAAGTCATATAATCTTGTTGGTCCATTTATGATCATTTACTGCACATGCAGTGTACAATGTCTCTGTATTGTATCTCGTTGATTGCAAAGATTTATTTTATTATTACTTTTTTGTTTTGCAAGGCCTGTCGTTGGACAATTGGATATATTATATTAAATAGAAAATATATAATCGTGTTTTGGTATGCTAATAAACAAGCTTTACGCAATTAGAAAAGACAGACAGAGGATCGACCGGTCAAATCTTGCTTACCACACAAGTCTTGAAAAGTCTCCCTATACAAAATCCCCAAAAGAACCTTTTTTATCCATACTAAAGATTGCATTTTTATTGTTCATTTTGTTTGTTTAGGCAATCAAGACACACTTTTCATCAACTTTATCAGAGAGTCAGAGAGAGAAAGAGCCTCCTCTGTATGGTTGGGGGTTAACACCTAACTGAGAGAGAGTAAATTGAGAGGTTTCACATTAGATCTGTGCTGGTAGTGAAGCTTGTTTCAGTGTGCCTGTGTTCTGGGGAAAATAAAAGAAGATAAAGAAGAAAAGGAAAAAGTTTTGTTTTTTGGGTTTGTATTAGAGAGCCCTTTTGCTAAAGGTGAAGTGAAGAAAGTGCTGTTGGGTTTGAATTTTGTTGCATTAAGAACTAACAATAACAAGAAAAAAAAAAATAAAAAATTGAGCTTTATTCTGAATTTTTTAGAAGGTGTTTTCTGATGGGGATTTGTTTGAGCAATCAGATAAAGGCTGAGAGCACCTTTCAGACTGATACAGGTAACTGTTTAAAAGCTTCTTAATATCAAATTTTCTTGTTCTTTTCTTAGTTCCACTTAGTAATGGCCAAGAAAAATGGAAGCTTTGTTTATATTTTTCTTTTTCTATATTCAAATTTTTTGTGCAAGTCGGAATAACCTTTAGCCTGGTCGATCCATAATACATTTGTGACAAAAATGCATACTTATGTTATGAAATGTGATAAGTTAGTTATGTTGATTTAAAGAATTTGACTCTTATATTTGTTGGATTGTG
>BKCP01006626.1:2318723-2353336 GCA_008636005.1 Striga asiatica
AGGAAAAATGAATAAAATTGTTTACTTTAAACAAGGGAACCTTGACAATGAATTAATGTGTAGTGTAAGTTTGTAACTAGAAACCTGAATGCAGTATAATGCATGTAGTGCCTAGGGAGGTATTTGCAATATCTGAATAGTAGTCGGGTCTTTTAGTACCTAAAACTGAATGTCGGGGTTAGTTTTTGTATTATCCGTTCCAATTGCCTCTCGAAGTATTTTTTTCGTTACTTGAATGAATCCATGCAGTAGAAAAGTATTATTTGAACATTGTTGATTTAGTTAAGTAATACATGCTTTCTTATTTGCAAAGCTGCATTTGGTTGTACAGGCTGAAATTAACTATCTCGGCCAATTGCGACACCATAATCTCGTGAAGTTGATCGGTTACTGCTTAGAGGACGATCAACGGCTTTTAGTCTATGAGTTCATGCCAAAGGGTAGCATGGAGAATCACCTCTTCAGGAGTGAGTTTCAAGTAATATTATGATCTACAAATCAAGTAGCTATTCGGAATATTATATTGATTATAACTATTTTCTTTCCTTGTTGAATTTAGGAGGTTATTTTTTCCAGCCTCTTTCTTGGAGCCTGAGGATGAAGATTGCTCTTGGTGCTGCAAAGGGGCTCGCCTTTCTTCACAGTGCCAAAACACAAGTGATTTATCAGAATTTCAAGACTTCCAATATTCTGCTCGACTCGGTTTGTAATTTATTATTTTTATTTTTTTTTGTATTGCATTTTATTTTGTCCAATAATAGTTCACATAGTTTCTGAAAAAAAAAGAGGACTTTCATGCTCTTTCCTTTTTTGACAAATTGTACTCTCAACAAGAACTGTTAATTTTAAGAGTTTTAGAGATAGATTTGGTTAATTTGCAGAACTATAATGCGAAACTTTCGAATTTTGGACTTGCGAAGGATGGGCCAACCGGTGATAAAAGTCATGTCTCGACTAGAGTCATGGGGACCTATGGATATGCTGCCCCTGAGTATCTATCTACAGGTTTGCTACATATAAAATTCTCTATTTGTCGGCTTTTACTCACAAGTAGTAGCAGCATTTTTGCTCTTGACATAGTCCTAACAAAAATCATTTTTTCATGCTTCGTAAAAAAAGGACATTTAACGGCCAAGAGTGACGTGTACAGCTTCGGGGTCGTTCTCCTCGAGATCATATCCGGTAAAAAGGCGATCGACAAGAACCGACAGTCGGGCGAACAAAATCTCGTCGAGTGGGCAAAGCCTTACATGAGCAATAAACGGCGAGTTTTGCGTGTCATCGATGCGCGTCTCGAAGGGCAGTACTCTTTGGTACAAGCAGGGAAAGCAGCTAAGCTCGCACTACAATGCCTTTGCATGGATGCACGGTCGAGGCCGAATATGGATCAGGTCGTGACAGCTCTGGAGCAACTACAAGACTCGGAAAAGGTCGAGTCGAAGAAGGATCAAAAGCATTATCGGTTAGAAAGACGCAGCCAAACGAAGCCTAATTTCGTCAACATGAGTAATGCTGAGAAATTGTATAGAAAACCGGTGACTTATCCAAGACCTTCGGCTCTTTACGCGTGATCGATCTTCTTTCTGTTTTATTTTTTATTTTTATTTTTTATTTTTTTGGGACTTAAGCTTGTACAATGTACAGTTAAATGGGATGTTATCTAGAATGTTTGTGTATTTTACTATTTTAGCTCCATTGAAAGGGAAGTTGGGCACCAGTCTGAAGCTTATGCTGGCAATTTGACTACTATAAGCTGCCAAAAAATAAGGTAAAGAAAAAAGCAGGCAATGACGTCTTGGTTATTATGTGACTGTAAATTTATATATACAAGTGTTAGATTATAATAAAAAAAAATCTCTAATAGTTAAAAATAGAAATAGTTTTCGCCCTACATAGTAAGAACCGAATACAGTATGAAAAATGTAGAATTATAATGTAAACTTTGATTGAATGATAATCAAAATTGATATTTCTGAACTTTTGTCAACCTTGAAACTCTTTATATATTTTTTTATACATGTATACTATCTTAGTTCCGAGACAATGGATATGATTTATTGTATTTACTGATAGATATGATTTAATATATCTACCATGAAGGTAAAATACAACACATGGAATCATGGATGGTGAATTCGACTTAAGATACACTCAATGAAGAGCAATTCAAATCCACATATCATCAATTTTTTTCTTTATATATATACTAGTACAAAACCCATGTATTACATGGGTGGGGACGGTGCCTCATTCCGGGCCGTTCATGGACGGATTCATAAAAGTGGGATGGGTATCTGGACAAGTCAAATCCAGGACCGTCCCGGACTGTGTCCACCCCTACCATAAATAATCAACATATTTATTGATAATCCGAACCTAAATATTGGATTAGAAGTAAATTAAATCTATCCAAGCCTAATAACGAAGCATGTAATTTTGCCACATAGGATCCCGAAGCATGCGAGCCTGCCACATAGGTTCAACACATTTTGAATTAATATATAAGGGGGATTATCTTTCAAAATATAACATTATTTAATGAAAATTGAAAACATACTTGTGAAAAAGACTAAAACTGGTATAACAGAAAACTACGGACATTATTTGGGCTTCAAAATTCACCCTCATCTACAATAATTATAAGAAAATAAATAGTTCATAATTCATATATTGATCGNAAAAAAAAAAACCTATCATTTTTAGAAATTGTAATTTATGCCCAAAAATTAAAGGGTGAGTTCTCCTAAAATTCCTAAGTGCCTTTTCATTTACCTTCTTAGTCCCCATACCTTTATTTCTTCCTTTCAACTCCCTAATTCCTTAATTTTCTTCCTCCTAACTCCCTAATGTTAAAATTAAATCAAAACTAAAATGCTTTATTACATCATCCCACTACCATATTATTTTATTTGTTTTCTCTTCCACTAACCACAACACATAATAGTATTTTATTACTTTTGATCAATCTTCTTCTACA
This sequence comes from Striga asiatica, assembly GCA_008636005.1. Lineage (NCBI taxonomy): Eukaryota > Viridiplantae > Streptophyta > Magnoliopsida > Lamiales > Orobanchaceae > Striga > Striga asiatica. The sequence continues at coordinate 2,321,701 of BKCP01006626.1, forward strand.
CCCTTTCTCCCTCCCTCCCGTCTTCCTCCATTTCCGGCGACTGCTTCCATTTTTTTTTTTTCAGGTCGGTCTCTCCGACGACCCAAATCCGGCGAGAAGAACTCCGGCAACAACAAATCCGGCCAAAGAAGTGATTCCGACGTCAAATTTGTTCGGCCAAGAATTCATTGTTTCCGACAACATTCGTGCTTTTTCCGGCCAAAATTTGAAGTAGCAAGTAATATATGTATTATATGAGCATTTTGGAGTCCAAAAATCATGTTTAATTTGTATATATTTGGTTAATTTGTTTGGGATGAATTTTGAAAATTGTTGTTCATATTAACCCTAAATCAATTAAATTGATCAAAATCTCTTATTTCTTGTTTATGTATACGAAATAGATGCTATTGTTCAGTTGTGTAATGTATTATTCACCCTAAAACAAGAAAATAAGGTGAGAATGATCACTGTACCACTATTCTAGATTATTGTACCTCTGTTTGCATGTATATAGTACCACTTTAATACTGTTTTGTACCATATTTTCCTGGGAAATGTGAATTTTTTTTTTATTTATCCAAATATTGTTAGATACATGGAAGGGGCACAAAGTGATGTACTAGGGAATTGTACGTACAAGAATGAATTGTTTATGTTCTCTATACACATTGGAGTCCAAAAATCATGTTTAATTCGTATATATTTGGTTAATTTGTTAGGGATTGAATTTTGAAAATTGTTGTTCATATTAACCCTAAATCAATTAAATTGATCAAAATTTCTTATTTCTTGTTTATGTATACGAAATGGATGCTCTTGTTAAGTTGTGTAATGTGTTATTCACCCTAAAACAAGAAAATAAGATGGGAATGATCACTGTACCACTATTCTTGATTATTGTACCTCTGTTTGCATGTATATAGTACCACTTTAATACTTTTTTGTACCATATTTTCCTGGGAAATGTGAAGTTTTTTTATTTATCCAAATATTGTACATGGAATGGGCACAAAGTGATATACTAGGGAGTTGTACGTACAAGAATGAATTGTTTATGTTCTTTATGCACATTGGAGTCTAAAAATTATGTTTAATTCGTATATATTTGGTTAATTTGTTAGGGATTGAATTTTAAAAATTTTTGTTCATATTAACCCTAAATCAATTAAATTGATCAAAATCTCTTATTTCTTGTTTATGTATACGAAATGGATGCTCTTGTTAAGTTGTGTAATGTGTTATTCACCCTAAAACAAGAAAATAAGATGGTAATGATCACTGTACCACTATTCTTGATTATTGTACTTTTGTTTGCATGTATATAGTACCACTTTAATACTTTTTTGTATCATATTTTCCTAGGAAATGTGATTTTTTTTTATTTATCCAAATATTGTTAGATACATGGAAGTGGCTCAAAGTGATATACTAGGGAGTTGTACGTACAAGAATGAATTGTTTATGTTCTCTATGCATATTGGATCAACGCTTGGCGAAGTGTACACTCTCATATCAAAGAGGTGGCCGAACGTTAATTTCGAATCCGTCGTGCTATGCTATATTGCGCCAAAAGAAAAAAAGAGAGTTACTTTGTTGGATGATGAGGATGTGAAGAACATGATTAGGTAACACTTTTGTTGGAAATTAAATATTGTAGAGATAATTGCCATGGAAAGAAATGAAAGACGGGATGATGGAGTTCAATCCTTCCCGATGAACACGAGCAGGTAATGTTGCTTTCATAATATTAATGAATTTATTATTGAAATATGGTATAGTCGTATCATATCTTAGTTCATTAATTTTTTAACTAGTACCATTATTTATAAATGTTTGTATTATTTTGTCATGAACGCAGGGAAAACGTACAGTCTGATGATTTATCGGAGGGAGAACATGAGTTGTTGCAAGATAAATCGATCGATTCTTGGAGATGTTGCCTCAAAGGAGAGGGGAAAATATTCGCTGGGGCCGACGATTTTCGAAAGAGTGTCAAAAACTACGCAATTGCAAACAAGCGGTCCTTTAAGTATCGGAAAAATGACAAGCAGAAGGTCATCGTTTGTTGTAGCGATGCGGATTGTGAATGGAGAGTATATGCATCGTTATACAAAGGCGATCAGCAGTTTGCCATCCGGAAATGCAACCTCGTCCATACTTGTGGCGTGTCCAATCTTCGGACAAGGGGCATCCGAAAGCGGACTCCATTTGGGTGTCAACTACAATCAAAGACAGACTGAGAGATGATCCAAACTACAAGCCTTGCACGATATTGAAAGATATTCACAGAGATTATGGCTTGGAGTTGCCTTACAAAAAGGCATGGTTAGGGAAGGAACTTGCAATGCAAGATATTCATGGAGCAGACAGGGGATCTTACGACAAATTGAGATGGTACTGTAGCGCAGTGCGTGAGACAAACCCTGGAAGCATTGCTGATTGTGAGATTGACCATGTCGAGAATAAGTTCCACAGATTGTTCATCTGCTTTAATGCCTGCCTTATCGGTTTTTAATCGGTTGTCGACGGTTGATATTTTTGGATGGCACCCACATAAAACATAAATACAAAGGCGTTTTGCTTAGTGCTGTGAGTAAGGATGCCAATGACGACTTGTTCACTATAGCATATGCCGTGGTTGATGCCGAGACCGATGAAAATTGAGAGTGGTTTTTGCTTGAAGCTGAATAGTAGTTTTCTTTCCTCCCGCTTACCTGTTTCTAGAAGCTTCACTTTTTATTCGGACCGACACAGTGGGCTAGTTAAAGCCATCCCTATGGTTTTTCCTGGCAGCCATCATGGTTATTGTTTGAGACACTTAGTCGACAACTTTAAGCAGTAGGTAAGAAACTTAAATTCTGTTTATATTATGTGAATAATTATTATTCTGTGAATAATATTCTGTTTAAATTCTGTTTAAAAATGTGAATAATTCACATTTTTCTGTGAATAATTATTTATTTATTTATTTATGTTTTGTAGGTGTTGAGGAAATACCCACATTTTAATAAGAAACATTGGTCCTCGGTTTTTATGAAAGCTGCGTATGCTGCTAAAAGGCAAGATTTTGATATCCATATAAATAATATTTTGACTAAGATGCCTGATGCAATGGAGTTCCTTCAGAATTCTAACCCACAATGTTGGGTGAATTCTTTATTTGTTGGAGACCGTTGGGGGATCATGAATAATAATCAAGCAGAATGTTGGAATAACTGGGTAAAGTCAACACGATTTATGCCTATTGTAGCCATGGTGGATCACATAAGAAAACAAATTATGACCATGATGCATGATCGGCGTGACGGAGTGTCGCGATTCACTGGTCAGTTGTGTCTTATGCTTGAGAAAAAAATTGTAACTTCCTACAGTGCTTCCCGCAATGTCAAAATCAGTCAATCAAGTGAATGGAGGTTTGAGGTTGTTGATGGCGACAAAAGTTGTGACGTAGATTTGCAACTTCGGACTTGTTCTTGTGGAGAATGGCAACTATCTAAGATCCGTGCAAGCATGCTTGTGCTTGTATTGAGAGTAGGTCAATGTCCGCCTACGATTTTTGCGATCCATATTATCGTGTCGGGATGTATAGGCAAGCTTATCAAGGTACTATTAACCCTATACCTAACTACGACCATAATGTGGCATCTTCCTCGACACATCATGATTATGCCATTCATGCCCCGGATGTACGATCTCAACCCGGACGAAGGAGGGAAAAAAGGTTTCCTTCACAAGTTGATGTTGCAGTGAGGCGGTGTAAGCGATGTGGTGGTCGTGGACACAATCGACGTACGTGCAAAGAATGTATGTAGATCACTTTTGTATTTGGCATTTGTGTTTATTGTTTTGGGAAAGCGTGTTGGAAAGTGTTGTATTTTTTTTGTCGGAATATGTATTTTGATGATACATTATTGACATATTCCGAGTATGTACTGTAAGAATATTTTGCGAGTAATGCTGCAGTACATACAAAACATTATTTACAATTCTGCATGGGTATTTAAGAACGTCAAACCACACTTTATGAGTAATATTTTTTGTACAATATACTGGCATTTCATACTGCAATATAGGTAATAGTTCTGGGAAGTTGTAATCGGTGTATTACATTTTCATTCCAGAAAGTTGGTACTAATCGATCAAAAACAGGTACTTCTTTGAAGACAAAACGGTATTATAACCTTCAAACTTGGTACCATTCAATGAGTTGAAGTATATATTAATACCACTTGTAGTGTGTTGAGTTCGTGACCAATTTGTGATTAAACTTAATTAACCAAATATCAAATCTCATATAAACTAATGTCAAAGGGATTATGGGTCATATAAATATCATTTGCGACCAAAATTTGGTTTTCTTATGTGTTCATTACAAGTGGTACTGGGGACAGGATATCTGGTACTATAACAACAAAACGTGGTACTGTCTTACACTATGACTGGTACTACTTTTTGTAAATGTTAAGCAGAATTGGAATAATCAAATTTTCTTCACAAAAGTAGGTACTAATCGATCAAAATCAGGTACCACGTAATAGACTAATCAGTATTATATCCATTAAAACTGGTACCATTCATTGAGTTCGTGACCAATTTGTGATTAAACTTAAATAACCTAATATCAAATCTCATAGAAACTAATGACAGAGTGATCATGGGTCGTATTAACATCATTTGCGACCGAAATTCGGTCTTAGTATGTGTTCAATATAAGTGGTACTAGGGATAGAATATCCGGTACTATATTGCCATACTGTGGTACTGTCTTTCACTATGACTGGTACTACTTTTTGTAAATGTTGGGCAGAATTGAGATAATCAATTTTTTATTGACAAAAACAGGTACTAATCGATCAACATCAGGTACCACGTAGTATAATCTTCGGTACCATTTTTCCAAAAACCAGTACTAGTTTCAGAATCACGATTTCTCTAATCCTTCATGTCTACCATGACACGTAGATCGTTCACACGTGATTTGGATGAAAAAACATGGAATTGAAAACACATAGGTAGAATTTGGAGTAGTCATGTATGATGATTTCTATGAGATGGTGTGTCATACAATGAAATGAAGTCTAGTAGTAGTGTTTTCTCATTATTGTATCAAGTTCATGACCAATTTGCGATTAAACGCAATCAAAGACATTTAAAATCTTATGTAAACGAATGTCAAAGTGATCATGGGTCGTACTAACATCATTTGCGATCGAAATTTGGTCTTCGTATGTGTTCAATATAAGTGGTACTAGGGAGAGGATATCCAGTACTATATTGCCATACTGTGGTACTGTCTTTCACTATGACTGGTACTACTTTTTGTAAATGTTGGGCAGAATTGAGATAATCAATTTTTATTGACAAAAGTAGGTACTAATTGATCAACATCAGGTACCACGTAGTATAATCTCCGGTACCATTTTTCCAAAAACTGGTACTAGTTTCTGAATCACGATTTCTCTAATCCTTCATGTGTACCATGACACGTAGATCGTTCACACGTGATTTGAATGAAAAAACATGGAATTGAAAACACATAGGTAGAATTTGGAGTAGTCACGTATGATGATTTCTATGAGATGGTGTGTCATACAATGAAATGAAGTCTAGTAGTAGTGGTTTCTCATTATTGTATCAAGTTCATGACCAATTTGCGATTAAACGCAATCAAAGACATTTAAAATCTTATGTAAACGAATGTCAAAGTGATCATGGGTCGTACTAACATCATTTGCGACCGAAATTCGGTCTTCGTATGTGTTCAATATAAGTGGTACTAGGGAGAGGATATCCAGTACTATATTGCCATACTGTGGTACTGTCTTTCACTATGACTGGTACTACTTTTTGTAAATGTTGGGCAGAATTGAGATAATCAATTTTTATTGACAAAAGTAGGTACTAATCGATCAACATCAGGTACCACGTAGTATAATCTTCGGTACCATTTTTCCAAAACCTGGTACTAGTTTCCGAATCACGATTTCTCTAATCCTTCATGTGTACCATGACACGTAGATCGTTCACACGTGATTTGAATGAAAAAAACATGAAATTGAAAACACATATGTAGAATTTGGAGTAGTCACGTATGATGATTTCTATGAGATGGTGTGTCATACAATGAAATGAAGTCTAGTAGTAGTGTTTTCTCATTATTGTATCAAGTTCATGACCAATTTACGATTAAACGCAATCAAAGACATTTAAAATCTTATGTAAACGAATGTCAAAGTGATCATGGGTCGTACTAACATCATTTGCGACCGAAATTCGGTCTTCGTATGTGTTCAATATAAGTGGTACTAGGGAGAGGAAATCCGGTACTATATTGTCATACTTTGGTACTGTCTTTCACTATGACTGGTACTACTTTTTGTAAATGTTGGGCAGAATTGAGATAATCAATTTTTATTGACAAAAGTAGGTACTAATCGATCAACATCAGGTACCACGTAGTATAATCTTCGGTACCATTTTTCCAAAAATCGATACTAGTTTCATAATCACGATTTCTCTAATCCTTCATGTCTACCATGACACATAGATCGTTCACACATGATTTGGATGAAAAAACTTGGGATTGAAAACACATAGGTAGAATTTGCAGTAGTCATGTATGATGATTTCTATGAGATGGTGTGTCATACAATGAAATGAAGTCTAGTTGTAGTGTGTTCTCATTATTGTATCAAGTTCATGACCAATTTGCGATTAAATACAATCAAAGACATTTAAAATCTTATGTAAACGAATGTCAAAGTGATCATGGGTCGTACTAACATCATTTGCGACCGAAATTCGGTCTTCGTATGTGTTCAATATAAGTGGTACTAGGGAGAGGATATCCGGTACTATATTGCCATACTTTGGTACTCACTTTGACTGGTACTACTTTTTGTAAATGTTGGGCAGAATTGAGATAATCAATTTTTATTGACAAAAGTAGGTACTAATCGATTAACATCAGGTACCACGTAGTATAATCTTCGGTACCATTTTTCCAAAAACCGGTACAAGTTTCAGAATCACGATTTCTCTAATCCTTCATGTCTACCATGACACGCAGATCGTTCACACATGATTTGGATGAAAAAACATGGAATTGAAAACACATAGGTAGAATTTGGAGTAGTCATGTATGATTTCTATGAGATGGTGTGTCATACAATGAAATGAAGTCTAGTAGTAGTGTGTTCTCATTATTGTATCAAGTTCATGACCAATTTGCGATTAAATGCAATCAAAGACATTTAAAATCTTATGTAAACAAATGTCAAAGTTATCATGGGTCGTACTAACATCATTTGCGACCGAAATTCGGTCTTCGTATGTGTTCAATATAAGTGGTACTAGGGAGAGGATATCCAGTACTATATTGCTATATTGTAGTACGTCTTTCACTATGACTGGTACTACTTTTTGTAAATGTGGGGCAGAATTGAGATAATCATTTTTTCTTCAAAAAGTAGGTACTAATCGATCAAAATCAGGTACTACATGGTATAATATGCGGTACTATTTTGGCCACAACCGGTACAGTTTTAATGAGGTGTTGTACTGTTTTTATGTGTTCATAAGTGGTACTAACGTTATGATAATCGGTACCAAAACTCAGAATATTGGTACTGTTGTGTTCTATGTCTGGTACCAATTATTGCATATGTTGACCACAATTGATCAAGGGATTTTCGTTGAAACCAAGTTGATACTAATTGATAAACAACAGGTACTGCGTACTAGAAGTAGCGGTACTATTTTTCCCAAAACTGGTACCATTTAATGAGATGGTAGCAGGTAGTATTTTTTCATTAGTGTGTTGAATTCTTGACTAATTTGCGATTAAACTCAATTAAACACGTTATAAATCTCATACAAACTGGTGTGAGAGTGATTATTTGTCATGTAAACATCATTTGAGACCGAAATTCAGTGTTTTATGTGTTCGTTACAAGTGGTACCGATGAGCTAATATTCGGTACTATAACAATATAAAACGGGTACGATTGTGAAGAAAATAAGTACTACTATGAATAGAAACTGGTATATAGTTTAAAAACACATCCTTAAATGAGTACTAGCTAATGGAAAATGGGTACTTTTACACAAAAAATGAGGTACTAATATTAAGAAAACAGGTATCGTTAGGAATCAAATCAAAAAATCCAACACATCCATTCAAACTACTTAGTCCACAAACCATCATCCATAACATTCCATTCATCCATCAAACAATCAAACTGAACAGTCTACTTGTTCACAACCCACAAACTATCATCCAAAACATCACAACATCACACCATCATCCACTTTGTCCACAATCAGCCATCAATCAAAGTTAAACCATCATACTACACTCCAAAACATCCAATTTAAACAAATGGCAACCAACTGCCAAACAACCTGTCAACAAGGAGGATTTCTAAGGATGAGTGTTGCCATCCGTGCTCGGTAGGCATCGGCTGAACAAGTATTTTGGGCATTCGAAAATTCTCGAGTATCGACGGCGTAACATTCCATTGCCATGCACATGTGAACTCCACAGTCCTTCATCCCGCTCTGTTGCCTCAGGTATCCTAATGTCCAACTTGTGGTTGGATTTATGTCACGTCGAAGTTTCAAACTCAGATATCCTGCGAGGAACTTGACCTATTAAAAAAAAAAAAATACAACAAAACACGTGACTAGTTAATTCGAAAGAACATAAATAATAACTACAAAACAAAGTTTAAAATGTCAATAACACTTATCACACGTTTCCCAGCTCCTCGGTACCTCGGTGTATCCATCGAGTTATGGTACACAAATTTTTCTTCTTCAACCTTGTAGATGACCAAGAAGAAGTGAGAATTATGCAGCACGGGGAAGAACACATACTTCGCACCAAACAAGGAACGGACCATCTCATCGAGCATGACAACACTACTTTTAGTCAGATTAGAAGCACACAGAGCGTAATCTTCAGTTCTCCAAGCGGTTCTTGTTTTTATTTTATCCACCGCATTCAACAAATCTTTCTACAAATTAAATATTTTTCTTAGCAATTTCAGTAAAATTAATAGAGTATAGTAAAAGATAGTACCTGAACATAAGTCGGCACAAAGCGAATACGAGGATGGCGAGCACGCAGGATCTCCATGAAGCAATCATCGAGTTGAGAATTCAACTCATTTCCAAACAAAAGATCGATCATCAATTTTCCTCGGATTATTACTCTCTCATTGCTCCACACAATTTCGCTACGAAAATTTGTAATTATGATTAGTATAATATAACATAAATGAAACAATTACGAGCTGAAATAATTTCTATTACTTAATGCGATCGGTCGTCAGGAATGATCGGATGGCTCCAAGATTCTCTTCCTGAATGTCATCATGGCCATAGAAGTCCTCTCTCCTTATAAACCTCATCAAAGAAGACTCGTGAGAATGACTCTCGGCACTCTCCTACATAACAAAATAATTAGTTATTTATATGAAAACAACATGAACAATAACATAAATTACAGAAATAAAATTAATAGTTTAATTACCACATCATGAGTCCCGGAAGTCAACTGCAACTTTTTTTTTTCTTTTGTCTCTTCGGAGCGGATGACGGGGGGGTCATGAAATCGACCGCCTTTTTCTTTTTTTCCTCCCTTGCCTCTCTTGCACCCTCTTCACAATGGAGGAGGCCTGTTGCTTCTCCTCCTCTGCTGGTCGGTGTGAGCTCTGAGCCCCGTGCTCAGAGTTCGGCTCATTCAGCCCCCCCGTCAAACCGGCAGACTCCACCACCAGGTTCACCAATTGGTTCAAGTCAACAAACTCATTTTTTTCATCATCTGGCTTATTTCCATACACCACCACAGCCCATGCTTCCTCCTTTTCATCATCCCCTTTTTCCTCCTCCTCCTCCTCCTCCTCCTCCTCCTCTTTTTCCTCATTTTGTTTTTCCTCTTCCTCCTCCTCTTTTTCCTCTATTTTCTCATTTTCTTTTTTCTCTTCCTCCTCTTTCTCCTTCTCTTCTTCCTCAAAGTCAATCGGGCCAAAACCGCCATCAGCACCCTCATTTTCTTTTTCTTCCTCCTCATCTTTCTCTTTTTCCACCCCCTCATCTTTCTCTTTTTCTTTTTCTTCTTCTTCCTGCTTCTTTTGTGTCCACTCGCTCTCCAACAGTTTTGCTCATTCTCCTGACAAACAAAGGCAAGTAAACGGGTCTCGACCGTTCCCTGTACATGAAAGAAAAAACAAAAATTAAAGGAAACATAAAATAAAGATACATGTTTAATTGAAATTTTTTTAATGTTGAAACATAAATTGTCGACCAAAATTAAAGAAAACCTGGGTCTCCACAAAAGCACGCTCGGCAGACAAAGGCGATACCGAATACACCTGCAAAGCAAATCATAATGATTTAAGAACAATATCGATTAACCAAAAATATAAAAAGAAGAAGAAGGAAAAATATAATACTATAAAACTATATAAATTACCTTATGCCTCATTATTTTTTGAAGGGATTTTAAACACCCTTCCAATGTAGATGGCAAATTGCTCCCCGACCATCGAAACAGACGGGGAATCGCCTCGAGCGTGGACCGTTTGCCCAGAGAAGACACATGCTCGTACAACCAAGCCTACACATAAACATTATTTCAAAATTACACAATCTCACAATTAAATATTATTGTATTAAGACATTGAAACACACATATATATATATATACCATCAATCCAACTGCACATCCATCAAAGTATGATCTCTCTCTCGATTCACTATGGCGAACAAGCTCGGCAACCAAGAATTTATGAGTAGCATCACCCCATGCATACTCACAAATTCGACTCACATTCTCTAGGTAAGGGTAAACAAACCTAGGAATGGAAAAACTAGAACAAGGAAATAATATACAACTAAACACAAAAAGAGTGAACATCCTAATGAAGTCGTCTACGCGACCTTCATCCACATCAAATTTTTCTAAATATTCTACAACGTGCTTTCTTTTCAAAAGCTTATTATCAACCCGACCCCAACCATCGAATAGGGCTTTGGACTCCAAATTCAGATCTAAGTCTACACTTAGACCACACTGCCGCAGCCCCATTGTCACACAAAACTCAGCCGGATCGAATTTTAAACACAAACCATTACCTACAACAAAGGCATTCATTTCTGCCGTGTATGTGCTTATTAGAGCCTTAGTTCTGCCATGTGAAATGGCTATGTCCGGCATGTTAACAAAAAAAATAGAAAGAGCTCCGTTGAAGAGCCTGCTTGTGTTGATCAGACAACACAACAAGAGTTCGGTCCATCATATCCTTAAAGTAAGATGGGGCACATCGACTTCTAAAATCAATGCCTTATCACAAAATATAGAACACAAATAATGCATCTACAGAACAAAATGGAAAACAGCAACAACATTATAGAATACAGAATAAAATGGAAAACAGCAGCAACAAAATGGAAAACAGCATCACTGGATCAATTTGTTATGAGAAAGTTGATAACAAATGAAAAACACCAATAAAATCCCAACAGCAACAACATTTAAAACACCAATTCAAACTAAAATTCACAACACCTCAACCCTAATTTCGCAAATAACAACAGCAGCAACATTTAATTTCTGAATTTATCAATAAAATCACAAATTCGAAGCCCTAGTTTATCAATAAGTTCCCAAATTCGAAGCCCTAATTTATGAACCCTAGATGCAAAGAGCCCTAATTTATCAATAAAATCCCAAATTCGAAGCCCTAATTTATGAATCCTACATGTAAAGAACCCTAATTCGAAATAAAAAAATATTATGAACCCTAATTCAAAATGAAAATATGAACCCTACATGCAAAGAGCCATAATTTATCACAAAAATCCCAAATTCGAAGTGAATTACCATAAAAAAAATCTCAAATTTTTAAAAACATCCAATTCGAGAACAAAAAATCAAAATTTTGTAAATATCCCCAAATTTTCGAGTTCAATAAAATCCCCAAAAATCAACATTGCTTACGGCTTTGGAAGCTTTGGAAGAGGAAGATGGTTTGTCCGATACCAAGGGCTTCCTGGAGACGGGCGACTTTTTCGATCGCGGCATTTTGGTCGGAGACGGAGGGCTTCCCGGAGATATGGCGACGGGAGAGGGAATCTTCTTCAGCGACGCGCGACGCACCAAGACAGAGAAAGAGAGATGATAGGCGATGCACAAGAGAGTGAGAAATGATCGGCGATTTCACGGTGATTTCACAGAGAGCGAGAGAGGGGAAGACGAGAGAGAGATAATGAAGAGAGAGAGTGCGAAATTGTTCAAATAAATTAATCAGCAAAATAAATCAATAATAATACAAATAATATTTATATGGGGAGTTGGGAGGAAAGATAAATTAACATTAGGGAGTGGAGTGGAAAAAATAAAGTGGTGGGGATTGAGGAGAAAATAAAAATGTGTATTATGAATTTTTTAGGAAATAACCAAAAATTAAAAAGCATCTAGAAGAAAATCAGAGGCACCAGAAATATCTCGGCTATTTCACAAGGACTCTCTGGCCCACGCACTGTTTAACCATAGTTGACTGATTTCTTTTTGGCCTCGTAAAAGCCGAACACGAAGAAGAAAAAGCACAAAACTTTCGTTATTACGACGTCGTTTTTGACTTTCAAACACAATAAGCCTCTAAAAAAGCATTCCTCGAAAGGCTTTTGATACATAGTTGAATTGCACGTTCTTTATCTGCGAAAATTTTCAGCTCTAAATCCTGATTTTTTATTATTTTGCATTTTGTGATTTTGAATTGTGACTACAATGGACGGTCAGAAACAGGGAACTGGTTTTTTCGCCTCCATAGCCTCTACCTTCTCCGCCATGTCCAAATCTGTTAATGGGTATTTATCAGTACCATACGATCCCTCGACCCTTTTCTCTGTTTTATGCAAGATTCGATTTTTTTTTTTTTTTTTTTTTTTTTTTTTTTTTTTTTTTTTTTTTTTTATGATTTTTTGTTATTTGTCCGTGTCTTGTTGAATTTCGGTTTCCAAATCTGATAATTTGTCGTTTTTGGGATTCAAATTTTTTGCTCGGCTTGTTGCTAATAGTTCTTGCTAGGGTTATTGATTATTGTATGGATTTAGAGCATTTGATGTTTCATTTCCAAGGTGTGTTGTGTCATGTACTTGTTCTGGATCCAGTTTCTCTCTCTTCTTAATTTTTTTGCAAGATTCAGTTTTTTTTAATGATTTTCACTTTCTGATTCAAGTTAACATTTTGGTGCTGCTATTTATTGCGAAGCTTGCTGATAGTTCTTGCAAGAATTATTGATTATTATATGGATTTAGAGCATTTGACGTTTCATCTTCATGTATTACATCATGTACCTGTTCTGGATTTCGGATTTCACTTTTCTCTGTTTTTGATTTTTGTTAGTTGACCGTGATTTCTTGATTTTGTGTTTCTAAATCTAGTAAAAGTTGACATTTTTGGGATTCTTTTGGTTGGTCAGCTTGCTGACAGTTCTTGCAATCGGTTATTGATTATTGTATGAATTTGTCAATCGGTTATTTATGTCATGTACTCATCCTGGATTTTGCTTTGCTCTTGCAAGATTCAATTTTTGTTAATGATTTTTGTTGGGTGTCCGTGCTTTGTTGATTTTCGGTTTTTGAATCTAGTTAAAGTTGACATTTTTCGGATTCTTTTTGTTGCTTGGCTTACTGATAGCTCTTGCAAGGGTTATTAATTATTGTATGGATTTGGAACATTTGATGTTTCATCTTCATGGTGTATTATATCATGTACTCCTTCTGGATTTCTGGTTTTTTTTCCCTCATGCTTGACTAACCAATTTAGTGGCTAAGTTTAGGGGACCTATTGGCTCAATTGTAAAGAAATGAATGCATGACACTTTTGTTGTTACTTTGAATCCCTTTTATAATGCTCGAGTGACTTCTTGATTGTTATCACTGATGATCAATTCTGTTTAATTACCCGTACTGGAATCAGTGATAGCTATATTGAGGGTTTGGAACACATAAGATGATATCACAACACATATGCACGCAAGTTTTTTTTTTTTTTTTTTTTTTTATTTTTTTTTTTTTTTTTTTTTTTCTTTTCTTACATGTTTTTCTTTCCACTGTAGTTTGCTAGGTTATGAAGGACTAGAAGTCATAAATCCCGAAGGAGGCACCGGTGATGCTGAAACTGAGGCTCAAAAAGGCAGATGGAAGCAAGAGGTATTGAGATTTGAGTGCCTGTACAAATTTCTAGTATTTTTCATCAATTAGGAGGTGGTCTCTTGAAATTTGATATGATTTTATTTGTGAAATTTTAATTGTTTGAGGTATGCCACATGTATAAACTTTTGAAAACTTATATTAGAGATTAGATACTAAGGAGGGAGAAAAGGACATCTATAAAATTGCAAAGCAAACGGAAAAGAAGACAAAGCACTTAACGAAAATTAAATGCTTAAAAGATGAAAATTGACAGGTATTAGTTGATAATAAAATAATAAAGGATTATTTTTCTAAACTATTTAGTGAGGTAGATAATAGGGAAATATCGGTAGGGAAATTAGAGGAAAGTGAGAAATACAAATATGACTGTAGAAAAATTCACCAAAGAAGTAAAGAAAGCAATGCAGAAAATGAAAGATGACAAAGCTGTAGGTCCCGATTATATTCCAATAGAGGCTTGGAGATGCCTTGGTAAATTTGGAACTGAATGGCTTACGAACTTATTTAACATAATCAGTAAGAAAATGCCCAAACCAATGGAGTAAAAGTACATTAATACATTTGCTTAAAAATAAAGGAGATATACAAAATTGTGCAAACTATAGGGACATAAAACTGATGTGTTACACGATGAAATTATGAGAGAGAGTAATAGAAACTAGATTAAGGCAAGAAACAAACATAATGGAAAACCAATTTGGCTTTATGCCGAGAAGATCAATAATGAAAGCTATTTATGTAATAAGGAGATTTTGTGAACATTTTAATAGGAAAAAAATAAAATTTTGCATATGGTTGACCTTGAAAAAGCTAGTGATAATGTTCATAGAGATATAATGTTGAGAGTGTTAGAAAACAAGGAGGTGCGAGTTGGTTATATAGAAATCATAAAAGATATGTAAAATGATATGAAAAATTGTGTTAAGACACTAGTAGGGATATTAGGTGAATTCTCTATCACTATTGGTTTGCATCAAGGTTCGACGTTGATGAACTACGAAACATTTGCAATTGGATGTCACCGATCGCATGTTGTTTGCAGGTGTCACAGTGTTAGTAGATGAGACGAGAGAGGGGGTAAATGCTAAGTTAGAAACATGGAGAGAGGCGCTTGAAATAAAGGGTTTCAAAATAAGTAGGGTCAAACCAGAATATAAGGAGTGTAATTTTAGTAATCTAAAGAGTAATAATTGGGTAAAGGTTAAAATTAGAGAACACAAATTGAACACATCTAAAAAGTTTTAAATATTTAGGATCCATTCTAGAAGATAATGACAACATAAATAAGGATGTAACACATAAAATTCAATCGGGATTGAACAAGTGGAGGAGTGCGTGCTCAATACTTTGTGATCGTAAAGTACAAGTGAGTTTGAAAGAGTTCTATCGAATAGTCGAAGATGATGGTTTATAGATCCGAGTGTTGGGCTGCTAAACATGAAAATGATCAAAAAATGTGAGTGGTAGAGATGAGAATGTTAAGAGATGTGTGCGCATACTAGGTTAGATAAAATTAGAAATGAAAGTATTAGAAATAAAGTTGGGGTAGCGCCCATAGAGGAGAAATTGAGTGAATCACGATTGAGATGGTTTGGGAATGTACATAGGAGAGTTTGAGTCCCGGTGAGAAGGATAGAAACATTAGATTTAAGAACACAAATTAAAAGAAAGATGACAGACCTAAGAAAACTTGGAAGGAAATAATAAAAATGATTTAAAATATTTAAATTTGAATGAGGATATGTGTTTTGATCGAGCACGATGGTGACATGCGATCCATATAGCCGACCTCACTTAGTGGGATTTTAACGGTTTGTTGTTGTTGTATAGTATACCGCATGTCATTTACTCTTTTTGCTCATCAAACTCATAACATTTGAGTTTTCTTTTTCAGGACCGTGACAGTTATTGGAAAATGATGCAACGGTATATTGGGTCGGATATCACGTCAATGGTGACACTTCCAGTTCTCATCTTTGAGCCCATGTCAATGCTTCAGAAGATGGCAGAGGTTTTTGGTTTATCTCACTCGATTGCTGTTTACTGTGTTTTTAAGTTCAAGGAGTAAATATAAACGATGCAAAATTTTGTTTGCAGCTAATGGAATACTCTCATCTATTGAAATTGGCTGATGAATGTGAGGATCCTCACATGAGACTGGTTTATGCTGGTAATGCGTTCTGTTGTGTAACTTTCACTTAGCCCCTAAGCTTCAGCCTTATTATTATAAAGAAAGAAATAATAATCTAAAATTTACAAATATGCCTCAATTCCATATGTGGCACTAAGTATGGTTTATTGTTCAGTACATACAAATCCAAAAGATATCTAAACATCATTTTTTTTTTCCTACTGATCCTTATAAATCAATTCTGATGGAAATATGTTTCCTTCAGCTGCTTGGTTCGTTTCTGTGTATTACGCTTTGCAAAGGACCTGGAAGCCATTTAATCCGATTCTTGGCGAAACTTATGAAATGGTTAATCATGATGGCATCACATTTATTGCCGAGCAGGTGATCCTCATATTGGTCATTTTATAATGCTGTTGCTATTACATTTCTTCCGTGTTTTTCTTTGACTGGATGATATTTTAATTATCAGGTGAGCCATCACCCTCCAATGAGCGCAGCTCATGCGGAAAACAACCATTTTGTGTACGATATTACGTCAAAGGTGAAGACCAAGTTTTTAGGGAATTCAGTCGATATATATCCTGTTGGAAGGTACATAAGCTATTCTCATGTCAAAAACAATGTTTATATTACATTATCTTCCCGTAACTTCCCACTCAAGAAAACTCGACTGATTTGCCGTCTGTTTCATTTTCGAGCTGCTTATTTTTGTACTGTGCTTCGATTATGTATATGGTACAGGACAAGGCTGACCCTTAAAAAGTCGGGCGTGGTTTTGGATTTGGTCCCTCCTCCTTCGAAAGCAAACAATATCATTTTCGGACGAACGTGGGTTGATTCGCCCGGTGATATGATTTTGACTAATCTCACCACAGGAGATAAGGTTGTTTTGTATTTCCAACCCTGTGGGTGGTTCGGGTGAGTTTTCTTACCTAATTGTTTATACCCGAAATTTTGGTGGTTTATATTATTATTATATACACAATTACACTGCAACAAGCTTTCACTTGGAACTTAAGAATGAGCTCGTGTTTGTTCGATTATTAATTGAGCCTAATTTTCTATTCGAGCTCGGTTCGAATAACAAACGAACGAGCTTTTGTTCGCAAACGCTATGTTCGTTAACAGCTGCAGGTGTTTCCAAAGATTATCTTGGGCAAAATTTCATCATAATTTGTGATTGTACAGTGCCGGTCGATATGAAGTGGATGGATATGTATACAATGCCGATGAAGAACCTAAATTCTTGATGACTGGAAAATGGAACGAGTTCATGAGCTATCAGCCTTGCGATTCTGAAGGAGAACCATTGCCCGGCTCCAAACTGGAAGAGGTACCTTCGTGAATTAAATTTGACTCCGGCAATATTTTAATTGGTCGTCATATCGACAAGGGAGCATTTTTGGGAAAGAAAAAGAAAATTAAAAAAATCCATTTCTTGATAAATTCTTGCCTGATAGGTTTGGAAGGTTGCTGATGCCCCAAAAGACGATAAGTTTCAGTACACGTATTTTGCGCACAAATTAAACAGCTTTGACACTGCACCAAAAATGTTACTCCCTTCGGATTCTCGCTTGCGTTCAGACCGTTTGGCGCTCGAGCATGGTGATTTATCCAAAGCTGGTTTGGAAAAGAGCAGGTTTAAACTTTGAACCCTGCCTTTTTTTTTTTTTTTTTCCCNTTTTATAGAAAACATCTTTTTGTTTTTCTTCCTTAAAAATTAGGGAAAATATTTGTTCATCGATTTTTGTCGGTTATCTGTTTTCCAGACTTGAGGAGAGGCAACGAGCCGAAAAGAGAACAAGGGAGGCAAATGGCGAGGAGTTTAAACCCAAGTGGTTCGATTTAACGAGTGAATTAGCTTCGACACCTTGGGGCGATTTGGAAATTTACACTTTCAACGGAAAATACGCGCAACATCGTGCCTCCGTTGATCATAGCTCGGATAGAGGATCGGAAATCGATAATTCGCCCCTCGAGTTCAATCCATGGCAGTATCAGAATTTGTCTGTTGCTGAAGCATAACTATTCTTTATTCTCTATTTTCCAAAAGAGTCCCATAGTCGTACTATATATTTGTTTTTCACCCTGATTTTATCTTTATTTTCATTTTCCGTACGTCTTTAGTTTTCATTTTCATGTGGCTAGAATTCGCTGAAGTTCGGACCACTATGATGTTGTGTGACTGTGTGTGTGTGTGTATATTGTGTCTCCAATTTAGCATGAATATGTCCATTGTGATTGATCTACTCTTACAACATAATCAAATTTCAGAAAGGCTAAATTGAAAATTTGGTCTTATTAGATTATGAGTTTGCAGTTTGGCTCCCACTGTAGTGCCATACAATAATTTTAGTTTTATAATTTAACAATAAAATTTTAAATTACAAGATTTAAATTGTTAATCAAAATTCATCTAACATCACAAATTGAGAATTTCGACATTCTATAATATAAAATGCCAATATATCACTCCAATGAGACCTAAATTACGATTATAATTTAATTAGTACGTATTCCGTGCAATGTACGAGACAGAAATGTTAAATGAGTTATTTTCACAGGTTTTGTCCCTTTAAGTATATAAAGCAATATGGTTATCATCTATTTTAGTCAACGTTAAGTGTAATAAACGATAAGGTTCCAATCTATTTTGCACCTCTTTTAATCACCGTTGTTTTTTTTGTCAAAATATTAAATATGAGCATGTTAGGGCTAAAGCTGTCAAAACGGGCCGGCGGGGCGGGCCAGCCCGCGGGCTAGCCCGCCCCGTCCTGGCCCGCAACCCGCGCGGGTTGGCCCGTTGAGCGGGCCTAGAAAATCCCGACCCAAACCGTCCCTTTGGTGGGGCAGGGCGGGGCGGCCCGCGGGCCGCGGGCCAAATTGACAGCTCTAGTTAGGGCTAGTTTGTAAAATAATTAATATGTTATCTCACTAACACATTTATACTAATATAAATTTGATTTTAATATATATATATATATATTTATTCCTTGATATAAGAGAGAATAACAATTTTACTTATTCTTGTTCACCATATAATATCATTATTATTTATAAAGTTATAGAAGTTGTACGTCTTCTTTTTCTTTTTATTTTATGTAATGAAAAATATTTAATGCACGTTATTATTATTTATTTATGTAATCAATTTAAAATATGTAAATAAATTTAAAATTAAATAGCGTATAAATATTTTGCAAAATATACACATGTTTTTTTAGAATTTAATTTTGTATACTAAATAAACAACTTTGATTTAGAAAATTCCAAAGACTCAATCCATTCTATGATCAAGATTTTTCTAATTCACATTACACGTATTTATAGTTTATTTAGCATACTCTGTAATGAAAATGTATTTTACAAGAATTTAATTATAGAAATAAATCAAAATAAAAAAAAATAATCATGGGTGCCAATAATATACAAATAAATTCTAAAAAATAGTTAATATATTTTAATTTTATTTTTTACTATTAGTAAAATTCTTTAATGTATCTGGTCATTATCTTTTAAATGGTAAATTATATTAATTTGAAGAAAAATTTATTTTTTATATTTAACAAAATAAAACTTAAGAAAAAAATATATTGGCAAAGATTAATTCACCAACTTGATTTTGTCTGATTTCTTGGAAAAAAAATTCTACCTAACCTGTTACGATTTTTCATAAATATTTTTGGATAAAAAGTGAATATTTGTGAAAAAAAAAAAGATAATATTATGGTTAGAACTTAAAATATGGTGTAGTATTTATGTTGACCAAAATATTATCAACATGGATCATGAAAATCAATCTTATAATTTATTATAATGAATATCAATGAAGTATTACAAATATTAATAAAATAATATTTATTTGATCAAATTATTATCAACATGAATCACGGAAAATCAATATTATAATTTATTATAATAAATATCAATGTAAATATTACAGATATTAATAAATTTATTTAAGTAATTTTTTGATCATATCTTATTTGATATTATTTGAAAACATGTATATGGAAGCAATTAATGTATATATTTAAAAAATTTGCAAAAATAATATGCATTAAATGTTTCCTAAATTTTTTGCTACTACTTTTAGTAAATGGTAATTCTTATTTATATATATACTAGTACAATACCCGTGTATTACACGTGTGTTGAATTAGAAAGTTTTTGTAAAAAATATTAAATTTTTTTATTTTTTTTAAAAACTAAAATAATTTAATTTTATATAAAACATTACTTTGGATTTTAATTAAATTGTCAAATTATACTTTTTTAATTATAATAATTAAACACCCGTACATTAAATGAAAATGTCAATCCGTGTTGATTTTTTTTTTTTACTTATATTATATAAAAATATCGATATTATTTATTATTACATAAGTACAAAAATATATATATCTTAAATAAATAGAAATAATATGAAGATATGTATATGCATAAGTGTAGAATATGTTTATTTAGTATTAAACAAAATAAATTAATTTTTTTACTTAATTAGATGCCTAATACATCAAGTGTCGTATCATTCGTGCTTCAGAGTTTTTTTTAACTTTATATGTAATTTTAGAATTTAGATAAATAATTATTTATTTTTATTACATTGATTTGAAATAAATATCATCTTTAAAAGAATACATACAATTTCTATTATTTTATAGTTATTTTTTAATTAATTTTAATAAATAATTTTATTATTATTATAAAGATAAATATAATTTATTCATTTTTTATATACAATATGGATGTCAAATCGAAGCTCATCAAAAGATGATTAATTTGATATATTATATATGTAAAATCGATAAGAAATACAAAAGTTATCAACTTTTAAAATATATTTGTAATTCAATGGTTATAATAGGAAATGATATTAAAATACAATTAATACAAATATTAATTTATATCCAAGTCTAACTCCAAAGCATGAATTTTTGTTAAATATGATTCTGAAGCATGAGAGTTTGAGTTTGTCACGTAGGCTCAGTACATTATGAAATTATATATAGAGGGGATAAATAGATAAGAACAAATTTAGTTTTCAAAAAGTTGAATGAATCATCATCCACAGAAATTTCAGCGGGAAGGAAGTTTGTGAAAAGAGAAGGAAGAACGGAAGTCAACAAACCAAGACAAGTGGTGCATTGAAAGTCGATGTTGATTCGACTTCGATTCCCTCGCTCGAATAGAAAATAATCAAGAGAAAAGACTCTTCTTTTTTCATAGTTTGCCATAGGAGTTGGGACAAAATACACATGGCTCATATTTTCATGAAAGAAAATCATCACGCTATTGGGCATCTTCTTATTTTCAACATAAATCAACCAACTTATTCAAAGAACAAATCCCCTTCAATATTCTGTCATCAAAACTTTTTGATTATCATCTGTCACAGCTATTTGGGTTCAATTTATACAAACCAAAGGTAAAACATAAAACATCACACATTCTCACCTCCATCATAACTAAGGTTGCTTCTTGAGTTTTTACTTTTAGTTTGTATTGATTATATTGTAAATTTTGAGGTTCTTTTTTCTTTGTTTTCTTTGTTGTTTTTTCCCTGATTGAATTGTCAGGAAAAATGGGTCTGCTTCATCATGAACACTTGAATTCATCCCATGGATTTTTTTCGGTTGTCCAATCCACAGCCGAATTACCCGACCGGGAGCTCGACAAAGAGTCTTCTTTTCCTTCTTCAGGCCAGATATCAACCATCGATGACCACAACAGACGAAATGGTTGTGATATGTCGGATGCCGCCTTGAGATACATTGACCAGATTCTCATGGAAGAGGACACCGACGATGGGGCCCACACTCTCCAAGAGTCGTCGGATTTTCAGGCGACCGAGAGATCCTTCTACGAGGTGCTCGGACAAAAATACCCCCTTTCTCCGCAGCAAGAACCGTCCCACGAAAGCCGATTCAAAACTCCCACGGCTCCGTTTGACGGTCTCATTGTCCCGTCCGACTCCTCCATTAGCCAGTCGAGTGGCTTGTATCGCATGGTAAAGCATAAAAGATCTTTTGGTGGAAGTGAAGTGGTTTGGGATTTTAAAGAAGGGGTTGTGCGCGGGGCTAATTCCGTCCCAAGGGAAGGTAAAACATTGCACATTATCCAAGTCACGATTCAAAATCCTCCGGAATGTGGAAATACAGTGGTAAAACCGGGCGAAGATGGAGCAAGAACCACCGAGAATCCCCAAGTTTTTACGGAGTCCGACATCCCCATAGAAGAATTCGACAAGCTCTTGCTCTCCACGCTCGATGATGACCGTGACTCGAAAGACGTGCAAAACCCGGTGAGTAAGGCCCGACTCGGTAAGTCTCACAAGGTTAAAAAAGAGGTGATCGATTGGTCGACCCTCTTGATGAAATGCGCCCAAATGGTGGCGTCGGGCGACCGTCAAGCCGCGGCTGCTCTCCTAACTGAAATCAGAGGGAACTCGTCCCCTAACGGCGACTGGGCCGAGAGGCTGGCCCACTACTTTGCCGACGGGCTTGAGGCCCGCCTGGCAGGGACTGGCGGCCAGGTGTACAAATCACTAATGATCTCCCCCCCCACGTGCCTCAAGACTTACTACACGTCGATCGCGTCTTTCCCGTTTCTGAAAGTCACCACCCTCGTCTTGAACAAGCTCCTCACGGCCCGGTTGGCTGGCTCGGCCCGTGTCCACGTCATCGACTTCGGAATCCTCTACGGCTTCCACTGGCCGATCTTCATCCGGTGCTTGGCCCTTCGGCCCGGCGGGCCCCCGAGGCTCCGCATCACCGGCGTCGAATTACCCAGGCTGGGCCCCGGGCCCACCAAGATGATGGAGGAGACGGGGGAGCGGCTGGCCCGCTACGCACGGGCCTTCGGCGTCCCGTTCGAGTTCTCCGGCATCGTCGCTTGGGAGTGGGAGTCGGTCAGCACGGCCGACTTCCAGTTGGAGCCCGACGAAGAATTCTTGGCCGTGACGTGTTCGCACCGCGCGAAGAACCTACCGGACGAGTCGAAAACGGCGGTTCTCAAGCTGATACGGGGAATCGGGCCGGACGTGTTCGTGCACGGCGTGGTGGACGCAGCGTACGGCGGCGGGAGTCCCCAGTTTCCCACGCGTTTTCGGGAGGCTTTCTTCAAATTCTCGGCACTGTTTGACATGTTGGAGACGACGAGCATGCCCGGAGGAAATAAGCCCGGGAGAATGCTGTTCGAGGGGATGTTTCGAAAGGATATAATGAATGTGGTGGGGTGCGAAGGGTCCGATAGGGTCGAGAGGCCCGAAACTCGAAGGCAGTGGCACGTGCGACACGTTGAGGCGGGGTTGAGACAGGTGTCGTTCGGGAGGGAGCTGACGGGCTGGGTGATGAGGAAGGTGAAGGGTTCGTACCACCGGGATTTCGTGGTGGAGGAGGAGAACCAGTGGCTGTTGATGAGTTGGAAAGGGCGGGTGCTATTTTCCATGTCCTGTTGGGAGCCTGCTGAGGTCAACAACCTTTTGATCACAAAGTTCATAGTATAATACAAACGAATTTCATGAATACTCATAGCAATCTTGGCACACTTGCAAGGACGTAACTAGGATTTAAAACTACTCGGGTTAGTTTTGTTAATGGCATGAATTGAAGGAAGTCATTTTTGCTCCTAATTATTTTAATTTATTTTCTAAAAGTTGTTAATTAACATGGAATACTATTGTACTTTGTCCATCTTAAAAAAATGAACAAATATCAATTTCTTTTTTATTTTTTTTCATAACGATAAACTTTATAAACTCAGAAGCAAAATATTAAAAAAATGAACAAATATCAATTTCTTTTTTATTTTATTTTTTTCACAGCGATAGACTTTATAAAATCCGAAGCAAAATGTACAAATATAACAACACGAGCTACCCAAAGGTAGAATAGGAGGATCACCCATACGGCTTCCTAGAGAATAGCAAATAAGAAAACTACTCCAAAGCATCAATTTCCGGCATAGACAGAGGCTATGAAGACCGGAATTGAGGTTTGAAATAGCCGTACTAGAAATCAGTACTAAACAAAATAGTAAACTTGCCACTGAAACCGAAGGCACCTAGCAAGCTTACTGCTACAGCCTAACAAAATAGCAAAAACCAACTACCAATAAACAAAGAGAACAAAAGCTATGCTGAGAAGGAAAATAAATATAAACAACCTAAATGTTAGAGTATTATAACCAAGCAGAAGTGGCAGATTGCACTATGGAGTACTCTGAAAGCCAGAAATTTTGGAATACCCATAGATTCCTGGCCTTCCAAATTCACCATAACAAGTACACAGTGAGTTGGATGCGATGATCATGGTAGGCACAGGCTTTTAGAGAGCTGAGTTTGATCCACCAATGATTGAAACAAGAGGAGTAATCTGAGAGGCCATCCCATGATATAGCAGCCAGTTTCCAGACCACCTTGGATTTGCTGCAGTGGAAAAGTAGGTGCTCCAGGGATTCATCTTCAATGCCACATGTTTTACAAATAGTGTCAAAAAATTTGATTTTCTTGGCAAGGTTCAGGTTGGCAGGGAGTGAGTTTGAACAACATTTCCAGATGTAATGTTTTAGCTTCCCTGCAACCTTAAGAGACCACAATTTTCTACTAGCTATAACTGAGTCAGCCACTAAAGAGCTGCTTTCTGGGATGTCCAACCTTTTCCATTTGTCCTCCACTATAGCATTATAGACTTGAGCTATTGTGAGGGTTCCTGATTTGTTGGGGATCCCTAAGAGGTTGTCTTTGCTGTGGGGATCAAGCCCTTTGAGTTTGAGAATTGTTGAACTTTCATCAGGTGGGAAGTACTGCTGCACAAGTTTCACATTCCAATTTCTGCCAGTACCATCCAACAGTCATGCACCCATGCAAAGTGTTGTCTCCAAGGGTTTGAGGGTTTGGGTTTGAGATGCTGTAGTGTAGGGAGCCAGGGGTGATCCCAAATGCTAACCTTTGAGCCAGATTTTACTGAGTAGATGACATTTTGGGAGAAGAAATCCAGAGTTTTCCTCCAACTAGAACAGAGCCATGATCCATTTTGCTTGTGTTGGGCTGATATCAGAGTTGTTTTGGGGAAGTATCTAGCTTTGATAACTCTGCTAACCAGGAGTTCAGGGTTATTGCTCAGCCTCCAGAGCTGTTTTGAGCTCAGGGCCTTCTTCATTAGGTGAATATCATGAAAACCAAGGCCACCTTTTTCTTTTGGGAGGGTGAACAGTGCCCATCATTTCCAATGAATGCCTCCTGTGCCTTCTTTTTTTGATCTCCACCAAAAATCAGTAAAGAGTTTAGCAATGTTGGCACATACCTTTTTGGAAAGGATGAAACAAGACATTGCATACAATGGGACTGCCTCCAAGATTGCTTTGATGAGAGTCTCTTTACCTGCACATGACAGAAAATTGTTTTGCCAATTAATTTGATACCTTTAAATATTTGCCAATTTAACAAATATCAATTTCGAGTATTAAAAAAGATAGATATATTTTTCTTTAATAAAAATGAACAAGTATCACTTTCAGAGTATCCAAAAAGATAGATCTATTTTTCCTTAATAAATTTTTCAAATGTTACGTACACTGTTATCCTTATTTAATATGTATATTTATTAACAAAAGAGGAGAACAAAACTTAAATTTTACCTTTAAATAGTAGTGTTTTTGTTTTCATAGACTAGGTGAAAATAAAATAAACATATCTTCGTGATACAAACAAATACATTGTTGAAAGCATTCATATAAATTTTTAATACAACATCACTATTTTAAATCAAAGCAACCACAATAAAAAACAAAATTTAAAATTGTTTAATTTCATATTCATGGGTTGGGTTCACATGAGATTGGTGTTCAATGAAATAAATTAGAATTTATCATCCGATCTAATGCTGACCACGCTCCCCTTCTTATCCGGTGTCGGTTTTCGAGCACCCCACGTCGCTCCTCCTTTAGGTTCCAGAACATGTGGACCTGCCACCACACGTTCCATGACACGGTTAGGGCTTGTTGGCACAATCCGACGGGGCTTTTTGGGATGCGAAACCTGGAGGTGAAGCTTAATAGACTGAGGCGCGTTTTGAAGTAGTGGCATTTGGAGACATTTCTCAGCACCTAGCTGCAGCTCCGAATGCGTATGCAGTTGTTGAGCGAGCTTATGATCTGGATTCATCACCAGAGAATAGGACCGCGATGCGCCGCTGCCATGCTGAGTATCAGATCCGCCTCCTTATGGAGGAGGATTTCTGGAAGCAGAAGGCTGCGGTTCGATGGGTTGCGGAGGGGGAACGTAATCCCAAGTACTTTCAGGGGTTTGTGAGGAAGAAGCGGGTTAAGTCGTATATCCATCTTATTGAGGATAACGGGTCTTTCTTGACTCAGGAGTCCCATATACGGGAGTCGGCTGTGACACACTTCCAGTCCCTTTTCACCTCAGATCGCGACTTGCTTTCCAACGCTTCCGTTTTCCCCACCATCCCGCAGTCAGTCGACCCTGTTGACCTCTGCGACCTCTCGAGTAGGAAGGAGATCAGGGAGGCTGTTTTTGGGATTGATCCCAACAGTGTCTCTGGTCCGGATGGGTTTTCGTCTCTCTTCTTTCAGACATGCTGGGAGATTGTGGAGACTGACGTTGAGGAAGCTGTGGTGGACTTTTTTTCGGGACACCAGATGCCGAATTCCTTCAGCGACCTCTATTGTTTTGATACCTAAGAGACCTAACCCGATTTTCTGGACCGATTATAGACCTATCAGCCTTTGTAATGTCACCAACAAGATCATCTCCAAGATCCTTAATGGTCGTCTAGCCCCCCTCCTCCCTTCCCTAGTCTCTCCGAATCAGAGTGGATTCATCAAGGATCGAGTCATCAGTGATAACATCCTTTTGGCCCAGGAGATGATCCATGACATCTCCCATGCGAACCGATTACGAGCCCCGAATCTTGTGCTAATGCTAGATATGTCTAAGGCATATGACAGGGTCGAATGGCCGTTCTTCAGGGAGGTTTTGTTTCGAATGGGCTTCCCTGAGCGTTGAATTAGTTTTGTGGAGGCGTGCGTGGAGCACTGCACGTTCTCGGTACATCTTAATGGCAGCCCTACTGACTTCACCCCCTATTCCCCTCTCTTTTTGTCCTGGCAGCGGATTACAACCGACTTTGTAAAATTTCCTTTATAATGAAAAAAAAATATGTAAAATTATTATTTTTTCTTTATTAAACAATAAATATATGTGTTACAATATTATTTATATTAATATAAACGGATCAATTAGCTAATATATTGTTAAAATAAAGTTTTAAAAAATGTTATAAGATACGAAACTCTCGTGCATCGCACGAGATTCTCACTAGTTAAAACTCAAACAAGAAATAGATACCCAAACTCATTTATGGTTCTAAAATTGAAACAATCGTGTTGAATATCTTAAAGTCATTTGTCAGTTCACAAAATAAAATATATATAATTAAAACTCAAACAAGAAATATATACCCAAACTCATGAATTTGAAAATAAACTTCATAGAACTACAAGTTTATTTAGCATTTAAAATACACAAAACATAAGCCATCAAAAAACCAAATTAGCATAATTCATCTTTATCCATCTCAATCACTATCAACCAAACATACCCCGTTTCGTTTTTTTTTTTATTTTAATTTTTTTATTATTTATTTATTTATTTATTTTTCATAGTTTCTTAAATTATATTTCCTAGAAAACATTTGACAAAGGCAACCTTTTTTTTTTTCTTCCTTAAAAATTAGGGAAAATATTTTGTCATCGATTTTGATTGGTTATATCATGTTTTCCAGACTTGAGGAGAGGCAACGAGCCGAAAAGAGAACAAGGGAGGCAAATGGCGACGAGTTTAAACCCAAGTGGTTCGATTTAACGAGTGACCTTGGGGCGATTTGGAAATTTACAATTTCAACGGAAAATACGCACAACATCGTGCGTCGGTTGATCATAGCTTTGGATGGAGAATCGGAAATCGATAATTCGTCCCTCGAGTTCAATCCATGGCAGTGTCAGAATTTGTCTGTTGCTCAAGCATAACTATTCTTTATCCTCTCTTTTCCAAATGAGTCCCCTATTCATACTATATATTTGTTTTTCACCCTCATTTTATCTTTATTTTCATTTTCCGTACGTCTTTAGTTTTCATTTTCATGTGGCTAGAATTCGCTGAAGTTCGGACCACTATGATGTTGTGTGACTGTGTGTGTGTGTGTATATTGTGTATCCAATTTAGCATGAATATGTCCATTGTGATTGATCTACTCTTACAACATAATCAAATTTCAGAAAGGCTAAATTGAAAATTTGGTCTTATTAGATTATGAGTTTGCAGTTTGGCTCCCACTGTAGTGCCATACAATAATTTTAGTTTTATAATTTAACAATAAAATTTTAAATTACAAGATTTAAATTGTTAATCAAAATTCATCTAACATCACAAATTGAGAATTTCGACATTCTATAATATAAAATGCCAATATATCACTCCAATGAGACCTAAATTACGATTATAATTTAATTAGTACGTATTCCGTGCAATGTACGAGACAGAAATGTTAAATGAGTTATTTTCACAGGTTTTGTCCCTTAAAAAAAAAACAAATTTTCCCATTTCATTTCTCCTCTCGTTTTTTGCTCGATTTTTTGGCGAATTGAAGCTTTTCCCGGGAAATAAAGAAATTTTCAACCAATCGTCAAAGAAGAGGTTAGTTGTTATTTTAATATAATGTAATATTAATTTTTGGTTGTTTAAGAGATATATTTGGTTAATTGAGTATTGTTTAGAAAATCTTGAATGTTGTTTAATATATGTTTATGAATTTGGTTAATTGAATATTTATCCAAATTGTTTATGAATTTGATGTTATTGTTGGATTATGGTGATTAGGGTTTTTGTTGTGGCAATGTACTAAATTAATTGACAATTTTAATTTTTTTTTGTTGGATTAAAAATATGATTAATTATATGATGTTGTTGGATATGTGTTTTAAATGTAGATTGGTAAAATAATAATTGAAATTTTTCTCGGGTGTTTGATTAGTCATTTTAAATGTAGATTGGTGATTAGGGTTTTTGTGGTGTTTTTTATAAACTAATTGACAATTTTTTTTTGCTTCGAGTAAAAATATAATTAATTATATGTTGTTGTTGGAAATGAGTTTTAAATGTAGATTGGTAAAATAATAATTGAAATTTTCTCGGGTGTTTGATTAGTCATTTTAAATGTAGATTGGTAAAATAATAATTGAAATTTTCTCGGGTGTTTGATTAGCCATTTTAAATGTAGATTGGTAAAATAATTAAATTTTTAAATGTAGATTGGTAAAATAATTGAATTTTTAAATGTAGATTGGTAAAATAATAATTGAAATTTTCTCGTGGTGTTTGATTTTTTTTTATGTTGTTGTAATTTGTAAAATATAATTTTTTTTTTCGTAACAGGTCATAAATGTCGTCTAACGGTCCATACTTTGTTAATGTATACTGGAAAATTCCCCAGAGTGAGTTATGGAATTTTTCGAATTATATGTCTCGTCCAGATTGTTCATTTGTTATTAATAGAATAATATCATATCAACAATTGGTAGATATGATTTACGAAAATGGTGGGTTTCGTGATAGTTGGACAATTTCGGATATTACTATGATGGCGAGACAACAGGATGGTTCGTTTATTACCGGAAGACTGCATAATGATAATTCTCTTTCGTGGATTTACTACTCTGCTCCTATGTCCTATGTGTTTTTGCATATAGTGTTGGAAGCAAACACACAGGTTACACAGGTTGAGGATCCTACGCCATCATATGGTTACGAAGGAATGTTTGGTGGTGAGGATACGTGGACTACGCATGCCGGTAATTTTGGTGAAGGGACGAGTAATTTCGGCGAAGGGACGAGTAATTTCGGCGAAGGAACGAGCTTTACCATGAGAGGATCGGACATTGAGGAAGAAATTGTTGGAGATGAAGATTTCATTCCCGGTGAAGACGATTTCACGGATGAGACCTCGGAAACAGAATCGGACAGATCAATTAATGAGGAGAGCGAAGAAGAATTCATTGAAGAACACCCTTTTCCAAATGAAGGCCTCTACGATTATCGCGAGATGGGTGAGTGGGACTCGTCGTGTGTAGACAGGGACGAGTATGCCTTGCCAACCTGGAATGGGCGTGTCGAGACTATCCGATTGGGTACAGTTTTCATACCAAAGAAGAAGCCCGAATTGGTATTAATGCCTGGAATGTCGAGAAACTTAGGGCGGTCCGGACAAAAGATTCCAACAAGAAGTCGTTTAAAGTTGTGTGCAGATCAGATGAAGTTGTACCATGTATATGGAAGGCCCGGGTGAGTCTTAACAAACGGGATCACGGCATGTGGGAGGTAACCGAATGGACCGATAGCCACACTTGCATGCAGGTGTTCGAGAGAAATGACCACAAGAATGTGACCGCCACCATGATTTCAAATCTTTTGTTGGCTAAGATTCAGAAGCAGGTGACCTACAGTGTGGAAATGGTCCAGGCCGACGTAAAAAGTGCTTGGGGCGTCGATGTCAGCTACAAAAAGGCGTGGCACGGGAGAAAAAAAGCCATTGATCGTCTGTATGGCACGTGGGAAACGAACTTCGCACAACTCCCTCAGTAAGCAAAAATAAATTATAAACGTATTTACGTGCCCGTTGTTTTTAACTATATTTATTTATTTATTTATTTATTTATGGTTACCTTTTATAATTCGCAGGTTTTTCGCCGCCCTTCAAAGGGCGAATCCCGGTACAGTCGTTGAGTGGGAATGGTAGGGTGGAGAAATGGCGAAGCAATTAAAGTCAATTAAAGTCGAATTAGTACAATTAAAGTCAAATTAGTACAATTAAAGTCAATTATAATGAAATCGAACTCGAATTAGTACAATTAAAGTCAATTATAGTGAAATCGAACTCGAATTAGTACAATTAAAGTCAATTATAATGAAATCGAACTCGAATTAGTGAAATCGAACTCGAATTAGTACAATTAAAGTCAATTATAGTGAAATCGAACTCGAATTAGTGAAATCGAACTCGAATTAGTACAATTAAAGTCAATTATAATGAAATCGAACTCGAATTAGTACAATTAAAGTCAATTATAGTGAAATCGAACTCGAACTAGTGAAATCGAACTCGAATTAGTACAATCAAAGTCAATTATAATGAAATCGAACTCGAATTAATACAATTAAAGTCAATTATAATGAAATCGAACTCGAATTAGTGAAATCGAACTCGAATTAGTACAATC
>BKCP01006626.1:2354998-2370252 GCA_008636005.1 Striga asiatica
CGTCACTTTGAATTATTGTCGCATTTAACGTGTTAATCGTGTTATCAAAGTGATTGTCGTCACTTTGAATTATTGTCGCATTTAACGTGTTAATCGTGTTATCAAAGTGATTGCCGTCACTTTGAATTATTGTCGCATTTAACGTGTTAATCGTGTTATCAAAGTGATTGCCGTCACTTTGTATGTATCGTTTAATTTAGTTCAATTGATGTGTTAATCGTTTTATGAAATGCATATGCGAGCCTTATGAATTTGTGTGTTCATTTCGATTCAAAACAGCTAGGCTGTACTCAACAAATCAATATACAACACAAACATAATTCTAATCGATTCGTGAATAATTCCAACCCAAAAATAGTGATTAAAAATAGAAACTGCCATTAACACAATTATTTTCTCAAAATATTGATCGTGTTCATTACTGACTAATTTTATTTATTTATATGACAAAACAGCTAGGCTGTACTCAACAAATCAATATGCAACACAAACATAATTCTAATCGATTCGTGAATAATTCCAACCCAAAAATAGTTATTAAAAATAGACACTGCCATTAACACAATTATTTTCTCAACATATTGATAGGAAATTATAATTGAATAAATCAATCGAAATTACACGATCTGCGTAATTAGATACACAAAAAATGAATAATATTTATTAAATAATATATCTATCTCGGTCATTTCAAAATTAACAATTGGTACAATCTCGGTCATTTTTTCAGAAAATGGCTTCGTCATCCTCGAACCCTCGACCCTACACCCCACACCCCGGCCCCAGTGATCCGTCACTTCTATATCTTCAGAACCGCCACCAATCCAAGGCGGTATATGAGGACGCACCGGGGTTTCGCCACGGCGTGGTTAAGCCACGCCGTTCGGACACCCAGTTCTGGGCTGCCTTGGAGGACAACAAGCAGCATGCCCGGACATGGGAGGCGATCGACAAGGCCGGATTCGGGCCTTTATTTCGGATGGGGCGGGTCCCGACAAACAATTCTCTCATTACATGCCTTCTGGAGAGGTGGCGTCCGGAGACGCACACCTTCCACTTCGACGTCGGGGAGGCCACGATCACTCTCCAGGACGTTCAGATACTCTTTGGCCTCCCCGTCAGCGGGGAGGCGTGCTGGGGACAGACCGTACATCGGACTCCCCAAGAGTGGAGAGGTCGTTGCCTGGACGCTCTAGGGTACCTCCCATACGTACAGGTATATTTTTACCTAAACTTTTATTTGTTTATTTAAATTTGTTTTTTATTATTATGTTTAATACTTAAGTCATGGGTCGCTTTTAATATATATATAAACGTATTTCAAGGATGACGCGGTCCAGGACTACGACTCCAAGACTTGGGACATAAATGGCCAGTGTCTGTATTTTAGTAGTCTGGAAGAGGAGTGCAAGCGCCCTCTGGAGGATGGACTCCCTACATCAGAGTACGAGAAGAGGGCGCGAGCTCTGATACTCTGGTGTATTGGGTCCTTCTTCTTCCCCGACCATCGGGCCAACGGAGTCAACCTCTACTGGTTGTCCCTGTTGAATGACATCGATGCCATTCCGAGGTACAGCTGGGGTGGAGCGGTTCTGGCCGGGGTATATAGAGCGCTCTGCGACGCCTACGAGACGCGGGAAAAATATATCAAGAGCTGCGTGCAGTTGATTCAGGTAAATTTAACTACTTGTTAATTGAAAATTAATTTTATTTATTGTAAATTACAATAATATGTGCTAAAAAATGTATATGTCCATATGTGCAGGTTTGGGCATGGGAACGCATCCCTCGTGTTCGCCCATTAATGACAAGAACACATTTCGGCTCTCAGGCGGGTTGTCCCTTGGGTGCAAGGTAATAATAACATTTATTTATATTCAACACTTAAGTTATTTCAATTATCAAAATTTGTAATTACAAATAAAACTTTTTCTGTGATTTTTAAGGTGGGTGGGATCGAGGGACATGAGACACCTGGTGACGGGCACGGCTGCCATCCGAGATCAGCTGAGTGGCCTGAGAGAGACTGATGTAAGTTTCTTAGGTCATAATAATGAATAATTATTATTTTTTTTAATTCTATTTTTTATTAAATTTATTAATAATTCTATAAATTTTTTTTTTTCACAGTTCGATTGGGTACCCTATCAGACGTACATAGACGAGGGTCGGCTCCCTGAAGTGTGCACACAAGACCGACATCTCTGGATGTACAAGGGGTGGATCTTCTGCTGGAACATCGCAGAACCCCACGAGACTGATAGGGTGCTCCGCCAGTTTCGGTGCCACCAGCCCATCCCCCAACAGCCGCTCATTACTAGTCTGGCCGACTGGGACACCCGCCACAAGGGCCAGGGCATGACTGGGAGGGCATACACCGATTGGCAGGCCTTCCATGCTGATCTTGGGAGGATCTGGACCGAAGAGAGAGATCAGAACGTCCTCCAAGATGTCCCGGTGGATCCCTTCCTGCAGCCGGCAGATGGGTACATTGATTGGTTTCACAGTAGGACTGTGAGACTATTCAATGACCCCAACAACTACGCGGCGATCTCACAGGACGGCGGGTTTCAGCCATATGCCGACCGGGAGAAGTGTCAGGTAACTGTCTTCAATGAAGTAATTATTATTATTATTATTATTTTTAATATTTGATAGTTATTTGAATTTAATTTTGCAGTTTTCGGGTACGGAGGTGGCGTATAACATGCTAACGAACATTGAAGACATTGATACGCTACCTCCCCGAGCGCAGTCACAGTTCCAGCAAGCCCAGGAACTTCTGTACGCTTCTCTGACTGTTGGGGGTCAGTCGGTCACACAAGGGGCGTCGTCGGAGCAAATTCTATCTCAAGATGAGTACGCCCCACCCCAGCATACACATTCTCAGCGGGCGAGGCATAGACCGGCGCCCCACATTGGTGGAGGGAGAAGACGCCGTGACCACGAAGAAGGTGAGATTTTTTTTTTTAACTACAAATATATATATTTTTTTTGTTTCTTTTTATTTATTTGTCCGGTCGAATTATTGATTTTTTACAAAAATTAATTAATTAGATGGACAAGAAGAAGAAGAACCAACCACGCCTGGACCGACCGCAGGATCGTCTTCTTTGCAACCGGGGCCTCGGAGAGGGTCCCGAAACCGCAAGGCTAGGAAACCATTTACTCCTAGTTAGTTTGTTTTTGTATTCTGTGATTTTGTGGACATATTTTTTTTTATTTTTTATTTTTGTATTGGATTTACAGATATTTATTTTTGATGGTTTTGGGTACATATTTTGTGGTTCATTTTTTTTTTGTCGGTACTTATGGTTGTCTTTTTCTATATAGTGTTTCATATATGTATGCATGTTAGATTTTATCATTTGACGAATGAATTGATATTAAAATGATATTATTTCTTGTTCAAAATGTTAAATTGAAATTTATAAAAAATCTTAATATTGAAGGATAAGAATAAAAAATTCAATTAAAATAAACGCAACGCGATCGCTGATAAACGAGTTCGTGAACATAATCGAGCCTTAAAAAAAAAAAAAATAATAATAACATAAAAACGGATTCTAAGAATCCGTTTTTTTTTTTTAAAAAAAAAAAAAAATCAAATAATAAAAACGGATTGCGAAAATCCGTTTTTAAAACAAACTCGGATTTAATTAAGGTTAATCACTTAATTAAATTTTAAGTCACTTAATTAAGGAAAAACGGATTATCAAAATCCTTTTTTTGTCGGGATTAAGTAAAAACGGATTTCGAAAATCCGTTTTCCCTTGAAAAACGGATTTTCAGAATCCGGCCGTTTTAATTTTTTCCACGTTTTATTTTTTTCCACATATTTTTTTTTTTTTTATATAAATAAATGATTCCTTACAACATAATCAAATTTCAGAAAGGCTAAATTGAAAATTTGGTCTTATTAGATTATGAGTTTGCAGTTTGGCTCCCACCGGAGTGCCATACAATAATTTTTATCTTTTAATTTAACCATAAATCCTCAGTTTTCTTCTCTAAGAACTCATCTCCTGAAACCCTGCTGAAGTTTGTTCCATAATCCCTGGTATTTCAGTGGTCAAAACCTCTAGATTGCCCTTGGGGCTAGGTAGGTCCAAGAGAGAAACTTTTGCTTTTGTCTTAAATAAAATCATGCATAAGATTAGTAGCTGGAAGAATATCTTTCTCAGTGAAGCTGGCAAAGAGATCTTGTTAAAAAAATATGTTTTGTTATGTCCTGCTTTAAATCTTCCAAATCTCTGTGCCTAGATATTTGCAGATTGGGGATAGTTTGGATACTTGTCTCTGGCATGACCCCTGGATACATGGCTTGCATAATCACTCTCCTTCACCTCATTTTCAAGGCTTACAAAACTTGCAGACCTTCTCTGTAATAATGGAAACTCCTGGGATTATGAGCTGGTGCAACAGACTTTCTCTACTTTTGAAACTGGTCTTATCTTAGCCACACCCTTGACAAGACCAAATCAGAAGGATAGATGGCCATGGAGACTATCTAAATCAGACATATTTACAGTCCAATCCGCTGAAGAAAGGTACACTTTGTCAACCTGAGTCCAGCTTCTCTTCCTTTTGTCTCTCTAAAATGTGGAAAGAGTTTGAAAGTAAAGCCCAAGATAAAATTAACCATAAAATTTTAAATTACAAAACTTAAATTGTTAATCAAAATTCATCTCAATATATGAATCGAGAATTTCCACGGCATTGAAATTGCAGTAAAATTTTACATTTAAGGACTTAAAATGTCATATATTACTTTACTGGGACCTAAATTGCTATTTTCATAATATAATAAGTACAAAGTTGTAATAGCCTTATTAGTTTTCAAAAAGTTGAATCATCATCCACAGAATTTCACTGGGAAGGGAAAACTTTGAAGTTTGTGAAAAGAGAAGCAACAACGGAAGTCAACAAACCAAGACAAGTGGTGCATTGAAAGTCGATGTTGATTCGAGTTTTGTTCAGAGAGTCGATGAATGCAACTCACACATTAAGAAACCGGAGAAACAAAAACCGTCCACAAAATGACCATCAGATTCTCGGTCATTTTCCACAAATTATCCAGAGAAAAGAATCTGTTCTTTTTTCATAGTCTATGTTGCAAATAGGACAAAATACACATGGCTCATATTTTCATGAATGAAAATCATTACACATGGCTCATATTTTCTTATTTCAGCATAAATGAACCAACTTATTCAAACAACAAATCCCCTTCAATAAACTTTATGATCATCCAAATCTGTTAAAGCTATCTGGGCTCAATCTATTCAATAAACTTTATGATCATCCAAATCTGTTAAAGCTATTTGGGCTCAATCTATTCAAACCAAAGGTAAACACAAAACATCATCATCATACATTCTCACCTCCATCTTAGCTAAGGTTTCTTCTTGAGTTTTTACTTTTAGTTTGACTTGATTTATATTCCAACTTTTGAGGTCCTTCTTTCTTTTTCTTTTTTTTTTTTTTCTTGATTTGAGTTAATAGGAAAAATGGAACTGCTTCATCATGAACACTTGAATTCATCCTATGGATTTCTTTCTGTTGTCCGATCCATAGCCAAACGTCCGTCTAGCCGATGCCTAATGTGGAACGTATAGAAGACAAGGACAAGGGCAAGTTATGATCGTTCGAAGGTTGTTCATCGCAGACCTCAAAATGAACCAAAAACTTTGTGTTGTTCGGGTTCGAAATCGCTATTGTCGTATTTAGTTATTTATTTATTTATTTTGCAGGGGAACAATGATTCTGATCGAATCCATTGCAGCTGAAGCTATAGACAAGTGATCCTGATCTTAAATTCCACAGGGCTAACACCACTACAATTGTTCTTTTTTCATAGTCTATGTTGCAAATCGGTCAAAATACGCATGGCTCGTATGTTCATGAATGAAAATCATTACACTATTGAGCATCTTCTTATTTTCAAACAACAAATCCCCTTCAAATTCTGTCATCATAACTTTTTGTTCATCCAAATCTGTCAAAGCTATTTGGGCGCCATTTATTCAAACCAAAGGTAAACACAATACACCACACGTTCTCACCTCCATCATAGCTAAGGTTGCTTCTTGAGTTTTTACTTTTAGTTTGATTTGATTTATACTGTAACTTTTGAGGTTCTTTCTNCAATCAGAGTTTTTTTTTTTTTTTTTTTTTTTTTTTTTTTTTTTTAATTCTTTATTTATTCATTTTTCTTTTTCCTGATTTGAGTTGTTAGGAAAAATGGATCTGCTTCATCATGAACACTTGAATTCATCCAATGGATTTTTTTCGGTTGTCCGATCCACAGCCGAATTTCCTGACTGGGCACTGGACAAAGAGTCGTCGTTTCCTTCTTCAGGCCAGATATCAAATGTCGAAGACCACGAGAGTGGAAAAGGTTGTGATATGTCAGATGCCGCCTTGAGCTACATTGACCAGATTCTCATGGAAGAGGACACGGAAGATGGGGCCCACACGCTCCAAGGGTCGTCGGATTTTCAAGCGACCGAGAGATCCTTCTACGAGGTACTGGGACAAAAATACCCCCATTCTCCGCAGCAAGAATATCCGCAGCTTTATGCTGATCATCACTATAGTTCGATGAGTGGATATCTAATTGATGTCGTCCGCGAAAGACGGTTCAAAACTCCCACGGGCCCGTTTGACGGTCTCACGGATCACATTGTTCCGTCCAACTCCTCCATTAGCCCGTCGAGTGGCTTGTATAGCATCGTAAAGCATAAAAGATCTTTTGGCGGGAGTGAAGTGGTTTGGGATTTTAAAGAAGGGGTCGCGCGCGGCTAATTCCGTCCAGGGAAGTTAAAATTTTGCACATTATTGGAGTCACGATTCAAAATCCTTCGAAAGGTGGAAGTAAAGCGGTTTTTACCGGGCGAAGATGGAGCAAGAACCACCAAGAATCCCCCGGTTTTTACGGAGTCCGACATCCCCATAGAAGAATTCGACAAGCTCTTGCTCTTCACGCTCGATGACCGTGACTCGAAAGACGTCCAAAACCCGACAAGCGCGGTGAGTAAGGCCCGACTTTGGAAGTCTCACAAGGTTAAAAGAGAGGCGATCGACTGGTCGACCCTCTTGACGAAATGCGCCCAAATGGTGGCGACGGGCGACAGTCGAGCCGCGGCTGCTCTTCTAACTGAAATCCGACGGCACTCGTCCCCTAACGGCGACTGGGCCGAGAGGCTGGCCCACTACTTTGCCGACGGGCTTGAGGCCCGCCTGGCGGGGACCGGCGGCCAGGTGTACAAATCGCTCGGGTGCGACCGCATCTCCCCCCCGGCCTGCCTCGAGACTTACTACATGTCGATCGCGTCTTTCCCGTGCCGGAAAGTCACGAACTTCGTCTCGAACAAACTCCTCGCGGCCCGGTCGGCGGGCTCGGCCCGTGTCCACGTCATCGACTTCGGCATCGTCCACGGCTTCCAGTGGCCGACCTTCATCCGACGCTTGGCCCTTCGGCCCGGCGGGCCCCCGAGGCTCCGGATCACTGCCGTCGACTTCCCCAGGCCGGGCCCCGGGCCCGCCAAGATGATGGAGGAGACCGGCGAACGGCTGGCCCGCTACGCGCGGGCCTTCGGCGTCCCGTTCGAGTTCTCCGGGATCGTCGCTTGGGAGTGGGAGTCGGTTAGCACGGCGGACTTCCGAGTCGAGCCAGGCGAATTCTTGGCCGTGACGTATTCGCACCGTGCGAAGAACCTTCGGGATGGGTCGAAAACGGCGGTTCTCGATCTGATACAGAGAATCGGGCCCGACTTGTTCGTGCATGGCATGGTGGACGGAGCGTACGGCGCCGGGAGTCCCCTGTTTCCCACGCGTTTTCGGGAGGCTTTCTTCCAATTCTCGGCATTATTCGAAATGGTGGAGACGACGAGCATGCCCTGTGGGAAGTCCGGGAGAATGCTGTTCGAGGGGATGTTTCGAAAGGAGATAATGAATGTGGTGGCGTGCCAAGGGCCCGATAGGGTAGAGTGGCCCGAAACTCGGAGGCAGTGGCACGGGCGGCACGTTAAGGCGGGGTTTAGGCAGGTCTCGTTCGGGAGGGAGCTGACGGGCTCGGTCGTGAGGAAGGTGAAGGTTTCGGGTTCGTACCACCGGGATTTCTTGGTGGAGGAGGAGAAACAGTGGCTGTTGATGAGTTGGAAAGGGAGGGTGATATTTTCCTTGTCCTGTTGGGAGCCTACTGAGGTCAACAACCTTTGATCACAACATGAATTATCAATTTCGAGTATCCAAAAGATGGATCTATTTTTTCTTAACAAAATTTTCAAATGTTAGGTATATTGTTATCCTTATACTAATTAATAGAGAAATTTACCCCCTATTTTTCATTTCATAATTATTTTTAATGTAACGTGTCGTCTTCATTACGAATATTTTAATTAATCAGGCCCTAATTAATTCTTCTCCACCTAACCCCTCTCTCTTCTTATTTTTCATTCTCATCATTCTTCTTTCTTTCATTCTTATCATTCTTTTTGCGCGACCAAAACCTCAAAATTTTACCCTTTTTTTCTCAAATTTTTTTTCTTCCACGCACCTCAACCCAAAATCGACAGCGGTGATCAAGATAGACTGTCCGTGGCTCGACGGCTCGACTGAATGCGTGGGTAACAGCCGGCAACCTTTAGAGGAGAGCGGCTGACGGTGAGCATCGAATCGGCGGCAACGGACGACAAACTGGCGACAGAGGCGGTAATCACTGGGCTCGACTCGCGGCTGGCCCTAAAATCAGGCAAAAGACTCAGACACAAAGTTGCCATCGTCTTCATCTGTCATATTTGTTTACCTATTGTATACATTTACGATAACTATATATGTCATTCGCGTCGTTTTTTGAATCTACAATATTCGTGCGTCCAATGTATATGTTATTATAACTATATTCTATATAAGAGTCAATTACGTCAATGTCTGAATTGTAAGAAATTTAACGGGCATATTCATAACTGTCAGGCGGAATTGAATAAACCCTAAGTATGTAATTCTATCAAGTCATAGAATATGGATCTTTTGCATAAATTAAATTGCACATAGAAACTTACAAGAATCCATTAGTCCTTCCCTGATCTTGCTCCCGCTTCTCTCGTCGTTTCACAAAGCCCTTGATGTTGAGAACTTTATTTCGTATGAGATGGGAGAGAGAGGCATGTAGGAGACTTACAATTCTAATCCTACTAATATTCCCTATGTTCTAACCTAACTTACTGTCCAAGTCAAACATCACAAATTGGACTCTTTAATATTAGAACATTAAATAATCCTTTAAATAAATATTCACCTTAATTAAGTTTGACTATTAATTCAATTAGGTCCAACTAATTATATAGTCCACAATAATAGAATAATATATAAAATATTATTACATTATCCCACTTGGACCATATAAGTGTCGAAATCCAAAGAACTACTTTAAGCGCGCACCTTTCATCAAACTTATGATTGAATACATATATCTATAAGTTTGAAATTAAAATAGAAATTAACCGAGTCATGGCGGTCACAAGTCTTCGAGCGACATGATTCCTTCCATGTACCACAAATCATTTCTAATTCAACTTTACTTTAATATGAAACAAGCTATTCGTACCATAACTATAAGCCATCCAACTTTTATGTATATACTATAAAATCAAATATCCATAATGATGGTATTAAGTGTGAAGAATCAAACATCTTTAATTGAATTCAATAAGTGCCAAAATCAATAATTGAGCAATTTCATTCAGTATCGGTCAGTCCAACAAGGCCCCATTCGTTATTCCCAATTTTCTTTATATGCCTTGCAACGACTGTAGGGAATAACCCTTTAATGGACCCGCTTTCATGCAAGTAGTACTAGAATGCTCAAATGACACTTTAGTTCTTCACTTCTATTTTTACGACCAAGTATTTCAATTTTATGTGATTCACACCCTTTGAATACTTGTCATTCCTTGAAACTACGATACGGCGATAATTTCTTAGCGGCTTGGACAAGATGTCGACATTTCTAAGCCCTAAGATAAAGCATCGTAGCCCTAAATTCTTGTAGCCTCAAAGCATACCACAAACTCAAACTTAATTGTAGAAGTCGTGGTGATGGACTTTGTCCCACTTTTCTATAATTTTGCTCCTTTAGACATTATGAGAAAAAGTCTGAATCCGAGTATCCAATTATAACCAATAATTTGGATCCTCTTTAAGTTAGCGTGTGTTCTTTAATGCCTTGTAAGTACTTTAAAATTTCTTTGCAGCATAATCATTTAAAATCATTTTTATATTTGTTTAACGTACCAACAACAAATATATTATCAAACCTAGTACAGGTTCGTCTCGCTTAAGACTCCTAATCATTTATATCTAAGAAATTTCCTCCATCACTTTTCATTCCATTTCACCTTTCGAACATTTATTTTAGACTAAATGTGTCCCTTTTATGAATTGGAATTATACGGAACAACCATCCATTATCTCTCAAATAAAACTTTTATGGGATAAACTTTTAGTCCTTATGATCTATTCCAGAATATTTCTATTCCAATTAGCAAGGACGTTTCATCCACATCCTTTAGTTCATAACTTTTTAGAGAGATAATACTTTACTTCGTGCAACATGTCCACATTATTAGCAACTATAAATATGCATACAAAACTTAAATAACAAATCTACTCCGACTGACCTTAATGTAGATACACCGATCTACGGTATTCTCTACAAAACCATAAGCAGTGATGGTATCATTAAACTTAAGATACCATTCACGAGAGACTTGTTTTAGTCCATATATCGATCTATTCAACTTACACACTAACGTTTCATTTCTTTTGATCTAAAAATCTTTTAGTTAGTTCATGTAGATCTCCTTCTAAGTTTATCATTTAGAAGGTGATCTTTATGTCCATTTGATAAAGCTCAAAATCATACAGAGCCACCATTACCATTACAATTCTCAAGTAATCTTTCTCAAAACGAGAGAAGTGTTTCCTTGTAGTCAATGCCTTCCTTTTGGGTGTAACCTTTAGAAACAAGTCTAACTTTATATCTTTCGATATTACCTTTAAAGTCGTGTTTGGTTTCTGAAAAACCCATTTACACACAACTCTTTTAGACCATTCAGGTAATTCTACTTAATCCCAGACTTTTAATGTCATCCATTGACTTTAATTTTTCTTTCATAGCATTGACAAACTTTTCCAGAATTTTCACTTTTCATGGCTTGTGATTCATCAACCACAAGTTGTTCTATAATTTCTTGATTGCTCGTGATGATTCATTATTAAGTGAGTTTGGATCATTTTGTTATTCATCTAAGTTACATGACGATACTGTAACTAAAAGAATAACAATCATTGATGGACTCTAGGGTTTGGACTGTTCAACCTAAGTTTCTTTGACATCCAAACTTTGCAGTTTCAAACTCTCACTGATTTGATCATTTTTAATGAATCGAGCATTGCCGGAATCAACTATTCTCGTACTATAGTTAGGGCTATAAAACTTATATCCTTTAAAACTTTTCGGATAGCCACTGAATAACCACTGGTTGTCCTAGGATCAAGTTTCTTTTCATGTGAATTACATACTTTTACTTCTGCTTGACACCCTTAAACATGATGATGCCTTAAACTATGTTTCCTACCCTTCCATAGTTCATAAGGTATTTAGGAACTACTTTATTAGAAACCCAGTTTACTCAATATGCAGCAATCTTTAACACATGCATCCACATAGAAAACGCTAATGTTGAATCACTCAACCATATTCTTTTAAGTACGATTTACCCTCTCAACAGTACCATTACGTTGAGGAATATCAATTATAGTGTATTGCACACAAATATTTCAAATCTCAAGAAACTTTGCAAATGGACTAGGACATTATCCTCTTTAGTTGAACTTACAATAATATTCACCAATCTAAGGAGATTTCACAACTTTTACTTACTTATCTAACTACCTTTCCATCTCACCATTGTATATCTTTGGATAGTCCAATGATTGAGTCATTTCATGTAGTAGATAAACATAACCATAACGTGAGAAATCATTTATAATGGTGATTAAATACTTTACATCACCCCACAAAGGGACGTTGAATAGACCACAAAAATTAGTATGAATAAGTTATAAGATTTTAATTCTTGTCTTGGCAGATCTCTTTAATGTATGCTAGTTTGCTTTTCGTTCATGCATTTTATATATACATCTTGATCACTAAAATCCAAATGAGAAATGAATTCATTATTCACCATTCTCAAAACTTTTCTGTCGATATGTGATCATAATATTTAATGCCATAAGAGAGTAGAATTTTAATTATGTGCACTGACCTCAAAATAAATATGAGATACATAAGAAGTAGCACAGAATTAAGCCACCTATTATTGGGAATCTTTAATAAATTTGATTAACAACATACGAAATTTAATGTATATTTTCTTTTCGAATCAATATTTTATTTCGGCAATCTTTTCTGAGGTGGGCTAACTTTTTACAGAAATAACACCTTATTTCTTTAATGATTAGACTTGGAAAAACTTTAAGTAAGCCAATCTCCTTTTTCTTGCCTTTGTTTTCCATTTTATCTTACTATTATTGGCTCTCACATGAGATATAAAGTGAATCGACTCTTATTTATTCTCATTTATTCTCGCCTCTTCCTGCACCAGCATAGCCTTATTCCCATTTATCTTTAATGGTATTACAGTTCACCTAGGATTGGCCAAACTCGACAAGTAGGGAGTTCATGATGAATAGAATCATAATGCATCTATCAAATTCATTCTCATATTTGTAAGTTTAGCTTATATGTTGAACATGTTAGACACAATACCATGGATGGAACAGAATTAGTGAACTTCTATAGTGGTGAGTTCGATCATGAAACTTTCCACAATAGACTTTTCCGCAATTTTAAATGGAGATAGTTCCTTGATTCTATTTAGGAATTCTTTTGCATTATCAGCCTTAATGTTATCCACCATGATTAATTTCATAAATCCAAACACAACCTATTTGATCGCTCACATACCCTACGTAGAGTTACCTCTACTTTGGAGCTCTCATCAATAATGGTTATGGAACTTCATCAATAATTAGAGTCATATCCAAATTCATTGAACATAACTGAAATTGGATATGCAGACCATTCATTGAAGTTCAGCCAATTGAATTTTTCAACTATAATACTGTACGGATAACCAAATTTTGAACGCTGCAAACTTTAATACATGCTATTTAGTTAAGCTTTGAGAGACAATTAATGGATTCAGAAATCTTTTAAATTATATATTTAAATATACCTTTAAGCAAA
The DNA here is from genome assembly GCA_008636005.1 of Striga asiatica. Taxonomy (NCBI): domain Eukaryota; kingdom Viridiplantae; phylum Streptophyta; class Magnoliopsida; order Lamiales; family Orobanchaceae; genus Striga; species Striga asiatica. The sequence goes on from BKCP01006626.1 coordinate 2,368,314, forward strand.
TACTTAAATATATAATATACTTGATTGATGCCTCAGAGGAAAGATCTTTAATAGAAATTATAGGTATTGTGATTAATTAGTGGTTATCTTTGGACAAACACACTAATTAACCTAACTATAATTATAATTTCTCTTTTATATATTAACCTTAATAGAAGTTATATAATTTTGATCAATTAGAGGTTATCTTTGGACAAACACACTAATTGACCTAATTTAATTATAATTTCTCTTTTAATTGTCATAACTATAAACACATGGCCCACCTTTGGGTGTCCTCCTGATTTATAATCCATGACATCAATTATTCAAATATATAATTTGAGAGACATTAATAGGAATCCTTTTATATGTGAATACTTGATACTTTCATCTAATTTAATTATCTATTCTATTAATTGAACTAGGCCACTTTGATGACTAACTAGTTTCTTTACATAGATAATATAATTAGAAAAATATTTTATTGATTGTGTGTTATGAGATTATCTAAACTGTTATTAATCTCTATCAAGAAATCAATTTGATTTTTATATCTATACTTATATAATAAGAATTAACATTTATCAAAATTAGTAACTTAATTAATGGTCAAAGTCAGTTTTGCATTTATTAACTCTTATGTCCATTTCACATGCTCAGCATTTATGTCCTTTTCACATGCCTTTTAAACTCATTAATTATACCGATTTAATTCTCATGAAATAACCCCAATTCACACGCCTCATTAATAGTGCATGCCTAATAGCGCATGCCTCATTAATAGCGTCCTTATCGCATAATTTTTTATGGTATAAACATAATTTTTTATGGTATAATCCTATTTCACACGAGCATCCTTATCACATATTTTTTTATGGTAACCCTTTTAAACATATTTTTTTAACGATAAATTGAAGCAAAAAAATCATATTATAAAGAGAAGATATATGGTATAATTTTAAGATTCAAAAAGAAAATCTTATTATGAGGAGAAGATATTTCATACACCTTATCATTATTCAAAACTGATATTAAGTTCATTTCCTAAAACAAATACACGGGTTGAATTATTATCTCTAAAAAACTATACAGAACATACACATATATATGTACATATACACATGTTAAATTTAAATATAGACATATTTTCTTTACAAAATAGTCTAGAAAAATCTTTTTTACACAATGTTAAATTCAAATGTTCTTAGATATGTTTTCCTTCTAAAATTGTTTAAAAAAGTTGTAGATGACTTCACATCTTTCAAAAATAATATAGAAAATTTGAATACTTTTACATATATACTAATATAATATTTTAGGTGTTTTTAATATTAAATATGAAAATTTTATATTCTCTTATACAAAATAATGTAAATTTCATATTTTCTTATACAAAATAATTTTACATTGTTTGACCCCAAAGCTTTAATTTATAATTATTAAGTATTGTTTATCCTCCTCTTTACTTTATATTTATTTTTTTTCTTTCTCTTTTTAAATAGGATCAATAGTAGTTTCCACTTCCGTCAGTGACTCAAACTCGAGATCTATTTATAATATTATTAATTTAATATTATTCCCGTGCGTCGCACGGGATACACACTAGTAGTTCATAAAATAAAAACTGAAGAACTATTCGACAGACCTTTTCTCAGCAATTAAATTCGGCACATAAAGACATTTGCTATTATGTAAATAATCATTACATTAATTTACCACATATCATGAGACTTCAGGTTTATCAATTTATTGGCATGATTTGAACAATCAGATAACTCACGTTTGCCACATCAATTAAAACGAATTTCATGGCTTTAACAAATCTCCTCAAATCGCAAGTGATCTCAACCCCAAATCCAAGATCATGCATACACGTAAATACCTTCAGGAGTTATGAACAAATGAAATTTCACGAACACCAATTTTTGTCCCAGTTCGTTCGATTTGTTTATTCTAA
>BKCP01006626.1:2370378-2410882 GCA_008636005.1 Striga asiatica
TTTCATTGCGTCGTTTTCTGGCATATTAATGGCATGATTTTTATTTTAGAGAGAGAAATGGATATCTTGAAAGAGAATCGGATATTATAATATTGAAAATAAAATCTCCATCAATTCCCCTCTTGATAAATATATTCAGTGATCGTATATGTGAAAATAACTCCTATATGGGGTGTAGGTATGTAAATTTCCCACATTAATATGTATATTTATCAACAAAAAAGGAGAACAAAACTTAAAGGTTAGTAGTATTTTTGTTTTTCATAAACTAGGTGAAAAAAAAAATTGATAAACATATCTTCATGATACAAACAAATATATTGTTTAACCATTCATATAAATTTTTAATACATTATATCACATTATTTTAAATCAAAGCGACCATCAAAACAATAAAAAATAAAATTTAAAACTGTTTAATTTTATACTAGTGTGTAGCCCGTGCTAGGCACGGATAAATAATACTAATAACCCCAACCTTCAGCGAGTAGGTTCTCCGCCTTCGGTCCTGGGAGTTTGGTTAGACCATGATATTATTGGAGTGTCGTATCTCCGTCGAGTCCTAATATAGGCTTATGGCCTCTTTCATTGTACCAAAAAAATAATAATAATAATAATAATACTAATAATAATTATAAATTAAATATTAGGATAAGCAATATTAACTATAATTATAAATTAAAGATGTGGGGTTACATGTGATAAAATTTACTTTATATAATCTATTGTAACAATATAAAATTATCTTATATAAAGAACATAAAAAAATTTATGTCTAAAATATTAAAATTGAGAGTAGATTTACATATTATATATAAAATAAATATTGAGATGATACTGAAAATTATTTCGTCATCAATTTGAGTATAAAATAAACGGAGGTTTAATAACTCCATGCTTTATGCATATGCTTCATTTATCAATTTTATATAATAATTTTAAAATCTAATTATCAAAATTTGTATTCAATTGTATAAAATAAACGGAGACTTAACAATTCTACGTTGCATATACTTCATTTATCAATTTTATGTAATGATTTTAAAATCTCGTTGGTATTAAGATTTTTACTCAAACACGTATCAACAAAGTACACATCTTTGAGATTTATGATGAAATACGAATAAATGATTTCTTTATAAAAGAAATCCGTATTTATTTATTTTTGAAAATCAATGCAAACTCACAGAGAGTTTTTGTTCTTAACAAACTCGTACAATTCTAATTGAATCATATTATTCCAATTTGAATTTCATGATGGTTTTAAAATCTGTACACGTGGTCATAATCTATATCAAGTAAACAATCCCCATAATTTTAGAAATCAGTATTTATCTGTTTTTGAAAATCAATGCAAATTGCTTGATATTTTTTTTTCTAAAAAACTCTTATAATTCTAATTAAATTATATTATTCAATTCAATTTGAGTACGAATTTAAAATTTCAATTTGAAAATGAATTTAAAAATCTGTACACGTGTTGATAGTCTTTCAAGTAAACATAGTCCCAATTTTTTTTCCCCGATATTAAGTTTTTTATTCCAACAAATGATGTGGTGAAGATTTATTAAGTGAGTACCTATGATGTATGGATTAATATCCAATGTTGTAGCATACACTTTTTTAATTGCATAAATATAATTGTGTTTTTTTTTTCTTTGCATGGACGGTATAATTAGTGCAAGTTAATTAAATGAAGTTAATTTTTTAATAAAATTCATTTAAGTTTTTTTTTTTTGTTTTTTTTTTTGTTTTTTTACTAAAATGAATGATGCAAACTCGTACCATTTTAAATTCTCCACAATTTGAATTACTCCTTAACTTTTGAATACTGCTAAATTTCATGTATATCATTATTTATGCGAGCAATTTTGTAGGAAAGTTATTAGGAAATTGTTAACATTTGAATTTGAATTAAAGATTTGCATAAAAATTATTAAGAAATTGTGAACAATTGAATTTGAATTAAAGATTTTTTTTATTTCTTTTTCTGTTTTCCCTATAAGCATGTTAAAGCAACCATATTTTATTTAAACTTATATCCCTTCCTTATTTAGAAATTTTGAAATTTGTTTTGCTTGCTATATTTAGTAAATAGTAATTCTTTTTATATAAGTATAGATTGTATAATACGAAAAATAGTAATGCAATAAATGTTGTTGACTTTTCTTTATACTAAATCTGGTAAATGGTATACCTTTTAATATAAGTATAGATTCATTTATACTATCAAATTTCATTATTCACTCTATAAAAGGAATTTTTCAAAACAAAATGTTATCAGTTACCCTCAAATATGGAACATTCAATGCTGCCTTCGTGGGAAGTACCTTTACTGAGGTTTTAACCATCGAAATACAAACACTAACATACACACCTATATTATATTGGTGTGTAAATTCGACATTTAAACTCCTTTGGGGACATTGCCCACATGATAGGTGAAATTCATCCATGAATATTCACAGGTGATTAATAAAGACAATAAAATATAATTTCTATTACAAACTTACTAATTACATTCCCTTTTTTTTATTCAATCGGTCATAAATGCAAACTTGGAAGAAATAAAAGACACCGACAAGAAAAAAATTGAATAGAATCTGAGAAACTTGCAGCGCAGAAGAATCAGTAAGCTAATCTAATGATTTTAAAATAGTGTCATCTACCAATTTTATAAGGTTTGCGTTGGATGCTGCAGAAATGATGTTTTATGCAGCAAAACCAACAATTTTGCCTTGGTCATGTTATACTTAAAATAAACAACAATTTTCATTCACTGGCAGTGGACAGAGATTTTGATTGAGATGTATATCATGTTCTACTTTATATATACTTAATATTTACATGAACTAGACTTTAATTTTACTTTACTGGCAGTTGCTCATATCAACTAAGATATCTTAAACACTTCTGAAATTGAAACCATGGTGTTGAATTTCCTAAACTCATTTGTCAATTGACAAAATAAACTTAACATAATAGAAACTTAAACAAAGAAATAAATACCCAATCTCATTTGTGAATTTGAAAATAAACTTCAAAGAACTACAAGTTTGTTTAGCAGTTAAAATACACAAAACAAAACCAAACATAAGCCATCAAAAAACCAAATTTGCATATTCATCTTTATCCATCACAATCACTATCCTACAATGAAATCACGGTCAAGCCTCTAAAGGAAGAGTTACAATCTTCAAACAAAGTGTACGGGGTATCGACCGAACAACTGAAATTCGTATTAAATCGAGGATAGTATGTTCAGGGTCGTACTCATTAGAAGTCATGGAGAGGAGACGGCTTGTTACGAATACGAATTACTACAACAAGTACGAACGAACGAGCACGGTCGGATGCCCGACTAGCGCTAATCATTTCGCTGGATCGACCGTACGATACTCATTAGTGGTGACGAGACTCGGGAATTTAAAATCCTACGGTATGAAATCGACAAGGACACGTGTCACGGGCTGGAATCTCCATCCAGATCGAGATTAAGTTTTGTAAACTACTAAACATTGAATGCTGATATGCCATAGTATCTTAGAATATCTCCAATAAGAAAAATGTACGAAAAATCACAAAGAGGATTGCAGCAAGACCTTAATTTTCCTATAAAAGGAAGGAGAGGGAGCATTTAACGTAAGAGAATATTCTTCTCATAAATGATATATATCAAAAAGTCATGAATAGAATCCCTATCTGGTCCAACAATTGGCGCTAGAAAGAGGGCGAAAAACAAGCAACCATGTCATCATCAAGCTGACAAGAAGGACGTGAGACCCCCGAAGAAGAAGGAACTCAACAAGATTCACCAGCAACCGACTTTTCAACCTTATTCCAAAACCATGAGTTCATCAAAGGATTCTCACATCTTATGACTAAAATTCAACCATCTATGTCACTGGTCACGAAAACCCCAACCAAAAAAGACCTAAACACGGTGATACAAAAGGACAAAGGACCAGCGATGCAAAGAGACTTCACAATCCCGAGAAAAGCCCACAAAAAACAAGAGGGAGAAGATGACTTCATGAACAGAGCAAGAGGAAACATACAAAAGCAGGTTAGTCCCAAACTCCAGAACCCGCCAAACGATTCGATCAATGTTCAGTCGGGAAAGAGTAGGGCCGAGGACGACGTCAGACAAAAGTTACTCAAGAGACGAGCAAACACGAACTATGAAGAAGAAATGAAAAACTTGCGAAAGAGACTAGCTGAACTTGAAGCGAGACAGAAAGTTCTAAGACAGACAGTCTCCGTGTCACGTGATCGGACAGACGATCCTCAAGCTGACCCGATGTCACTTATCTCATTTGATATCTTACGCGAGCCGCTGCTAGAGAAGATCAAAATGCCACAGATTGGGGTGTATGATGGCAATTCAGATCCAGATGCCCACTTTGGACTTTTTACTTCATGGATGACCAGCACGGGGTCTAAAACGCTCTCCGGTGCCGAATGTTTTCCTTAACTCTAGAAACAAAAGCTCATAGGTGGTACATTCGTTGTTGCTGTTAGATTTTGATTAATCTGTTGTCTCACATCGGATATATACCAAAGATGTGTAGGATCTTATTAGTATAAATAGGTCCCTTGTCTTTAGGTTATAATTACACCTTATTCTATTCTTTCCTCTCTTAGAAGGAAATCCTTAATTAAGGAAATCCTAATTTGTGGTGTTATTTACCCTAGTTGTACTTTGTTGGTGAGTTTAGTAAATTTGGCGTTGCAGTTGGCGGTGCCCGGAGACATAGGCTATTTTCGCCGAACTCCGTTATCAATTTTTGTGTTCTTTTTATTTCTCGTCTTTTATTTATTTGTGTTGGCTTATTTTGTTTGGAGTAGTGCTTGCCATATTTGTTGGAGGGGTATTTTTGTCCGCTGCGCTCGGTGTTCTACCCCAACAAGTGGTATCAGAGCCGAAGGTACCCCCTAGGCTTATTCGAAGAGGTGAGCACTGCATTCAGGTTCAAGATGTCCAAGGAGGTCAAGGGCGCATCATCCTCTGCATTCATTCCGGCAAGGACGGTGATGCCGAACATCAGACTCCCGGTGGAGATCTTCGATGGGACCGGGCATTTCGGCATGTGGCAAGGCGAGGTGCTGGATTGTCTATTTCAGCAAGGCGTCGACATTGCAATTGAAGAAGAGAAGCCAACCGACGTTGAAGAGAAGGACTGGAAGAATATCAACCGCTTAGCATGTGGAACAATTCGTTTGTGTTTGTCGAGGGAGCAAAAGTACGCGTTCAAGAATGAGAATTCTGCTCACACTCTGTGGAAGGCTTTGGAGGATAAATTTATGAAGAAAAGCGGCCAGAATAAGCTCTTCATGAAGAAGCGATTGTTCGTTTTGAGTACCGGCATGGCACATCGATGAATGACCACGTCACTGCATTCAATCAGTTGGTTGCAGATTTGTTGAATTTGGACGTCACATTCAGCGATGAAGATATGACTTTAATGTTGTTATCATCACTTTCAGACGACTTCGAGCACTTGGAGACTACTCTGCTCCATGGGAAGGGCGATGTAACTCTTGCAGTGGTCAGTTATGCTCTGTATAGCTATAAGTTGAATAAAGCGTTGTACGGACTGAAGCAATCTCCGATACAGTGGTACAAACAGTTTGATAAGTTTATGATTGGGCAGAAGTACACGCGAAGTAAACATAATCATTGTGTGTATCTACGCAAGCTGCAAGATGGATCTTTCATTTACTTACTCTTGTATGTGGATGACATGTTGGTTGCATCAAAGAGCCAAGTGGAGATTGATCATTTGAAGGCTCAGTTGAATCAAGAGTTTGAGATGAAAGACTTGGGAGAAGCTAAGAAAATTCTCGGGATGGAGATAAGTAGAGACAGAAGAAGAGGCAAGTTTGGAGATTGATAAATCACCAAAACCGTACTGAAGTTCGGAGATCACTAAAATTTGATCTCCAGAACCGTACCAAAATATCGGTTCGGTCCGGTTCAGAGACATTTATTTTTCGGTTCGGTTTTCGGGACTATCGGAACGGTTTGGCTCGGTTTGGTTCTGTTCGGATATTCAGAAATTTCTTATCATTTTTTAAATTTTTTTGAATGACCACCTAGTTATATTTTATTTTTATTGAAATTCTTTTTCGTTCCCTAAAGATTTTATTGAACATTCATCAATACTTCATCATACTAAAGATTTTATTTTTAAATCAACTTTAGAAGTAACCCTAAATTTTAGTTAAAACTAAATTCAACTAACATTGAAAACTTAAATTCAAACAAAATATAATACAGTTTTATATAAAAGTAATATTTATTTAACCTTCTATACCATGTTAGTTATAAGATAAACTAAGGGTAAGTATTGGCAACTTTAAGTAAAGCTTAAATATCTTTTTTTTTTTTTAAAAAAAATCTTTAACTTTTCACTCCATTTATTTTTTTTAAACGTGAGAAATTCAATTGTAGATCAAGTATTACTAAACATGAAATGTAAGTGAATCTTAATTGTTATTACTATATTTTATTTGCATTTTAAAAATTCTCAAATTATATAGGATCAAAATTGACATAAAATATATTAATAACACGCATTTATTTTTATAATTCGGTTCTTCGGTTCGGTACGGTACGGGACGGTCTCGGTACGGATATTTATGAAATCTCTAAAACCGTACCAATTATTTTTTCGGTTCGGTTCGGTTCGGAGAAAGTCAAATGGTCAATGGATATTTTTCGGTTCAGAGTGATTTCGGTTCGGTTTTCGGTACGGTTCGGAATTCTCCGAGTCCCATGCTAAGCCCTAATGCCGATCTGGATCCACTAAATAAAAAAAAAAAACAAAAAAAAATTGGACACAAATTTCAAGGCATGAATCAAAAAGCCATACAACTTTTTTTTCTAATGTGTTCAACAATCCGAAGCAACAACATATATAAATAGACATATAAATAATCCAGATCTAGCAATCGAACCGCTCTGATACTACTTGTAGGAATTTATAATCACATAATATAAATTCAATAACAATTATCCTACAACATTCTTTAATTCTAGGAAAATCAACATCGCTCTAGATCTGAAATATTTTGTAGAAATACCTGGATCCATTGAGTTTCTTTTGCGGAACACGAACTCGATTGATTAATTGGATCTAGTGGTATTATGGTATTCCTCAACTAAATCGCCTTATTCCTCAGATGAGACCGACGTCTTCTTTCAGATGGGGAGAAAAGAAAACTGTTTGATTTAGTGTATTGAGGACCATAACCAAGAGGGTCTTTATATATTATTAGGGTAGGCCACCCATTATCACCTAACCCTAGTAATTTAGGTATCCACCCATTAGCACATATCAATTTACGTAGCGACTCTGCTTTATTTTGATCACGTAATTGAGTCCATTAATTAATTGAATAACTAATACAATTGTATATAATATGTTGCCCATAATTAGATTATATATAAGAAACAATATATTTCCTAACATACGAGTCTTGCATTGGAATAGGCAAGTACAAGACTTATGGGAGATTATTAGCAGCTCCATCTTAATTTACTGGCCCAATTTATTTTATAAATTCAGCCCAGAAAAAACCCAAGTAACATCCTATTGTCACATAACAAAGGCCCAAAATATTGCTCATAGCCCATTACAATTTCAGCCCAAAAGAGGCACTTAAAGGAGGGTAAAAAGGTCTTTTTTATTGCATGGTGTTTTCTTCCACCTTCCTTATCACAGCAAGCCTGCCATTTCCGTTCGAACTTCTCAGCATCTGAAACTCTCGCGCCACTTCTCCGCTGCCCAGCCGCCCGAAAAATCCATTCTATCCGTCTGCCACCGTCATCCTGTTACCGAGAAGAAAGAAGCTGGTTGCTGTCCACGTCGAAGGAAATTCACTCAATTGGAGCTAGACGGAACTCGCCAGAGAACCATGGCGATGACACGTAAGACCGCCTATAACCTTCCTGATACGCCGTAGAATGCAACGGAGAAGCCATGCGCCGCCGTTCTTTTTCCGGGGAAGCTGCTGCAGATCACCTTCTTGTCAGCTGGAGGGGAGTGACTGGAAAATGGCCTTAAACGCCATGTTCAATGTCGCGACACTGACCTGAGACCTGGATAGGATATGGATGACGACCAGGGCTGAAATACGAAATTAAAGTGAGGCTTCAAAGCTGTTTTGGTGCCCAGGTCAACACGGGTCGTGTGACATCCAACAGGAGTCGTGTCGTTCTGACGGGTCGTGAATTGAGCTCTCGGCTTTTCCACACGAGTCATGTGACTTATGAAACGAGTCGTGTGGGTTTGGACGGGTCTTACACACGTTTTACGCGTTTTTTCTATTTTTACAGCTTTTTCGACCAATTTCGACTAGGATTCGACCCCAACTATTTAAGAAACACTTGGACACGTTTTTGGTGAGTCTTGAGGGAGATTTTTGGAGTCTAGAAACACGAGCAAGACGAGCGAGAAAGTTGCGAGGAAGTGATCAACGGAGCTGAATAAACTTTTTCTTTCTTTTTCTTTTCTCTTTCGAACTCAATATTTTTTATTTCTATTTTCTTGATTTTGAAAGCATGTTTATATGCTAAATTTATCTTAGATTCTAGGATTTACTCGAATTGATTTATGATATAGTTTTAATTGCTTTCATTCTAGTTTTATCTTTCATTTAAAAATTTCTTGTGCTTATTTTTATTGTATGAGTAGACGACCGCTATGAATGCATACTTAGGATCGATTTGAGACCGAGAGGAGATAATTGATTACTAGAATCGGAAAATTTATAACATAAGAAAATAAACAGACCGAGAGGTTGATAGGACCTTACGAGAGAACGAAATCTTGGGAATTTATGGAGTTAATTGTTTATCTTGGGACCAAGATGAGATAGATAGAAATTAATCTACGATTTAACTTGTTCGAGAGAAAGGTTAAATTAATTTATCGATTATCTCTATGATTGGTAAAATTAAATAAGGTTTGTGTACGGGGTACTAATTGAACACTCAGAATCCAAATTGAATAAGAAAGCCAACCCATTTTCGTGCCAGCTAGTGATGGAGAAATAAAAGAAAACGGACCGAATGTGGGTGCAGAACGAATAGATAAGGGTGACGTTATTGGCTAACACCAATCATTATGGTAGATAGTCTGTACGATACACATTAAATGCGAGTGGATCTGGTAATAACAGATCTGATGGTGAAAATTCAACACGAACACGTGTCGCAGGCTGGGTTCTTCATCTGCATTGAGATCAAAATATGCAGTACTAAGCATTAAATGTGGTTTGACATAATATCCTAGAAAATTCCCTAAATGAAAATGTAAATAGAAAATCCCAAGGAGGATTAGAATAAGACCTCATTTTTTTCTATAAAAGAAATGAGAGGCATCATTAAATGAAATGAGAATATTCTCTCATAAATGATATTAAATAAGTCACGAATAGAACTCTCATCCGTTCTGGATTCTCTTTCCACAATACTATTCGTGCAGACTGAATATAGTACATATTACAGTGTACAGTTCGAATCATTATTGAATACACTTTTCATACATCAACAATTGGCGCTAGAGGAAGGGAAAGAATGTAAAAAACGACCACATCGTCGTCAACCCACCGAGAGCAGCACGAGATGTCGGAAGAAGAAGAAGTTCCGCGAAACCACCAACCTTCAACAACCGACTTCACTGATTTGTTCAAAAATCCCGAATTTGTCAAGGGATTCTCAAACCTTATGAACCAGATCCACTGTCAACATCCCAAGCACGTACCAAAGACCCCAGCCAAGAGAGACCTCACCACGGCCATGCAGAAGGACAAGGGTCCAGCTACGAAGAAGAAGACCTCACGATCTCGTGAAAATCCCACCAGGAACCAGAGGGAAACAACTACCGCGCGGATGGAGCAAGAAGAGACCGACGAGATCCATTCGGTCACAAATTCAAGGACTCGCCACACCACCCGGTTGGTATTCAACCGAATGGGAAAAAGTGGGGCCGTGGACGACCTCAGAAGGAAACTACTCAAGAAACGAGCGAATGCCAACGAGGAAAAAGAGATGAGAAAGTTGCGAAAGAGATTACCCGAGCTGGTAGCCCGACAGAAACGGGTGGAACCTCATAACCGGTCGACCCCTCGTCATTAAAACGAGGCGAACCCTCATATTCGGTCGACCCTTGCGGGTCCAAAAAGAGCCCTGAAAATTCGGGGATTTCGACTTGGAACGATGACTTCCAACGTCGATCGTAGTCTTGTTGCGCTTGTCGGAAGCCGAAGGGGTTGATCTCCAACAACGTCTCTTCATCGCCGTCCTCGCTGTGCATATGGTGGCGTACGCTGACGGGGCGCCCCGCCAGGCCCTCTTCCACCACGACTTCCGCGATAACCCCCACGACCGTCCCGGCCAGCCAAGTCGCAGTTGTTTGCTCGTCCCGAACCATGGTACGGATAGTTAGACGTATGAACTCGATCTTCGCGGATAGATCTGCAATCTGACGATCCATCATCTCGAGCCGGCGGCTCAAGCTGTAGATGGCGGTGTCACGCTTGTCGTTTGCAGCATCTTATCTTCGTGACAACATTATGAATCGTGCTTACTTCTGATACCAACTGATGTAGGGAAGCGTACGAGTGGGAATGATACAAATGAGATCTCAATCTCAAACATGATAAAACCAAACCAATCTTATTTCAATTCAAAATCAACTCCAAACACAAAAGAGGAGGAGTCATTTTAAATAAGGCTCTTAAATGCTACTCCCTAACTTGTCCAACAGGACAAGGATCCTAACAAAATAATAAATAAATAAGTTTTCTAACAAATCTAGAATACCACTAATAATCATAATCATAATAATAAAGAGGGAAACAAATAATTAAATTAAAGATTCAAAAGATCCTTATCTCCATCAACTATCCTCAATATGATTAAATAATATTTATATCAATCATCTTTACACATCACACAAACTTTAATTTACTATTTATCCAGTCACATAATTTTTACTACTTATCATTTACATTTATTTCATACTTTTACATCAAATCAATTTTAATTATATATTTTAAATATTATATTAATACGAACTTAAAATTCAACTCACAACTAACTATACCAATTTTTTTTAAAATTAACAATAATTAACAACAACAAAAAAAAAATCAATCAAATATCATTATATTTATAAACGTGATCCCGAGACCACTAACCTAATAGATAACTTACGTGCTTATATTCCACAGGGCTAACACCACTAGCCTAATAGGTAACTTACGGTTCTTTTTTCATAGTCTATGTTGCAAAAAGGACAAAACACAAATGGTTCCATTTTCATGAATGAAAATCATTACTCTACTGGCCATCTTTTTATGTTCAACATATAAATCAACCATGNAAATAAATAAATAAATCAACCAACTTATTCAAAGAATAAATCCCCTTCAATATTCCGTCATCAAAACCTTTTGATCATCCAAATATGTCATAGCTATTTGTGCCCAATCTATAGTTATATTAAAGGGAGTTTTATTTACCAAATTAAGAAGTCAGAAAATTCAACAGCATTTATTGCATTACTATTTTCGTATTATACAATCTATATTTATATAAAAAGAGATTCTATTTACTATATTTACTATCCAAAAAAGTCAACTGCATTAAATGCTATTACTATTTTGGTATTATAATATTTTATTTATTTAATTGATTTATTTATTTGTTTTATTTTAAAAAGATAAGTATTATAAAAATATTTTAATAATAAAAAAATCAAATACCAAATAAAAATGTACACTTTGACTTATTTAACAATTCTAATATTTAACAATATTCTTTTTTTATTATATAATAAAATAATAATTAAATATTATATGGTGAACACAATAAGTAAAACTGTTACTTTCTCTTATATCAAGGGATAAATTTATATGCTAAAATTAAATTTTTATTAGTATAAATATTTTACTGAGATAATATATTAATTATTTTACAAGCTAGCCCTAACATGCTCATATTTAATGTTTTAAAAGATGTAGTTGATTAAAAGAGGTAAAAATTCCTAATTTTTTAGACTTAAACATTGATTAACACCATAGATCGAGAGTTTATATTTAGTAAAATTCTTAATTGTAATAAAAAAAATTAATTTTTGCTATATTTTAGAATATCTTTAAATTCATTATACAAAAAAAAAGAAAAAAAAAACTACAATGAAGCAAGTCAATTATATATCGATTTGTTGTACTCCTCAAATCACATTCACAATTTGGCTACGAGGAAAGGAAACTCATTGATTAAAATATTATTTTGTCTTTAGTCTTAATGTACAAGAGACTTTAAGACTCCACTTGAATATTATAAAACTTTTATTGAACATTGTACAATTTTCTTGCGTATTGTAAACTTTTATTGAATATTGTATCTTATAATATAATATTCTCTAAATAAATATATCATGTGTGCTTCGCACGGGTCACGTACTATATATATCCCATACATTTTTCTTTATTCATATATATAATTATAAGCCTGGATAAATAGGCTTAAAATTGTGCACCCAGTGCATCGCACGGACTCTGTACTAGTTTATTTAAAATAGAAAGGTAAACAAAATATCACACATTCGCACCTCCATTTTAGCCAAGGTTGCCTCTTGAGTTTTTACTTTTAGTTTGATTTGATTTATATTGTAACTTTTGAGGTTCTTTTGACATAAATAATGGATTAAGGCCCATAGCTTGGAAGAATATCCAATTGCAATTGAAGAAATATGTAAATTTGAAAGACTGTTAGGAGTACAAGCCTCGGAGGAGCAATAGAGACTTAATTTTTGTGAGGATTATTTTCATAAGAGCCCGGCGCATAAAACATTTTTGCGTGACTTAATTTTTAATTGTGGGAAGGAGCAATAGAGNCAAGGACAGAGAGGAAGGAGCCACACGGCTCTGACGAAGTCGCACTTTCACATAATGGAGAATAATATCTTCTTCTCTTTTTACTTTTTTAGGACTAGTATATTGGATTAAAATTTTTATTCAGTTTGAAGAAATGTTTGCACTATAACTTTGATTTTTCTATTAATTAAATTATTTTTATTTATCGTTGTTAATTCAGATGTTGTATTTATTTTTGTTAATGATTTGTTTCATGTTATATCTATATAATGTTTATGAATTATGAATGATTAATTTAGTATGGTCGGCTGCTTTAAATATTCATAGCTTATTTGCTAAAGATGAGGTTTTAGTTTGTAATTGTTGTTGCTCTCGTTTTATTAGTAGTAAACTAGAGGTCGTGCATCTCTAGGTAGCCTGAGCATAAGTTAAATGGTTTGAACTTTCCTGTCCGTTGCTTAAACTAATATATTTTTCTACGAATTAATGCTACTAGTCTATTAAATATATAGAACTTATTTTGGGTTGTCCAATAGTTAAGTTTAGTTGAATAACTTATTACGATTAAGTATTCAGTATGGAAAATTTTGGTTAACATAGTTTGTTGTTGTTAGACAGAATTGATAATTCATTAGCAAGGTGTTGAAATTAATTAATGGTAAATTTAGACTGAGTGATAACTGGACCTCTCTCAATTTATTTGATTTTTATTTTATTTTGTTATTTTTATTTTTATAAAATCAATCCCCCATCTTTTATTACTTTATTAGTTTTAATTCAATTAATACGAGAATAGTCACTACTTAATTTCTACTCTTTGTGGGATAGACCTTTGTTTGTCGTTACTACTAGTTAGTAGATGTTTGTTGAACAAAACTTTATTAATTTAAATTTTGTGTGTTTTAACACGTGATCAAATTTTGACGCCGTTGTCGAGGAGTGGAGCAATTGAATTGTGATTTTTTAGTTAAATTAGGTAATTAGATTAGTATTTTTTTATTTTTTTTCTTCGACTCTTTTAATCCCTTTATTCTTTATTTTATTTTGCAGGTGGTATTCGTTATAAATGGATGCGTATTGGAGCTCAGATTGTATTTATGCTTACGATTCTTATTATGGAAGGAGTCGAGGAACAAGAGACTCATGGCACGATGATAGTGAGGCTAGTGTTCGTCAAGTTCCGCAGAGACCATGTCGTATATGTCATACCACACGACACGTCACCGAAGATTGCCCACTTTTGTTCGAGATGTATGGTGAACACAGAGCTATCAAGAGAAATTAGTACTAACGAGACTATTGAGCGTATTCAAATTTCGATGGGAACCAATGCGATTGTGGTGATCAGAGTCGGCTCTTGGGCCAGGCAGACCAGGCAGGAGCCTAGGGTCACAATTTTTTAGGGGCCTCCTTATATATATATATATATATATAGGGGTAGGTTCAAATAAAAACTAGTCCTGGTGTGAGAACCGTGAGAACCGTATTTGATGCTATTTTTAATTGTGTATGGTGCTATTTTTCATATTAGATGATGCTATCATCTTTACAAATACTAACAGAAATTGTGTTGCTAATTTTAATATAATTCAACCTGGTTAAAAATAGCACCAAACACAATCAATCATAGCACTACGCACAATTAAAAATAGCGGTTCTCACGGTTCTCACATTAAGACTTAGTTCTCATTTGAACCAGATCATATATATATATATACTTTGTGTTGGGCTGGTTTTTTATTCTGTTGGCTGGGCCCAAATTCCATTTACATACATTTACACTTCTATCTATATTTTATCATGTTGGGTGGGCCCAAATTCCATTTACACTTTCATTTACACACTAATTTCATTTCAATTAGTTTATCTTGCTTTATATAAAAATAATAATTAATTATAAATAAACAAATAAGAACTATCTGTTATTAATAAGGGAGTTAATAATTAATTATAGATAAACAAATAAGAACTATTTGTTATTAATAAGTGAGTAAATGAAAATAAATTATATTAATATACATGTTTAGTAATCATTAATTTTTTAATTTAAAAAGTTTTTATATTTTAATTTACTTATCTTTTTCATATTCATCGTATTTTTTGTATTTATTATTGACAATGCTTGTTATTATTTGTTCAAATAAAAAAATAAAAATATAAAAATATAATTGCGGGCCACTCTTGAAAAAATTGTCTGGGGCCTCCAAATTTCTGAAGACTGTCCTAGTGGTGATCGTGGAAACTCGTTTTATGAAAATCCCCAATATTCTCGATCGTATGAGCCTACTTATGAGCATGATGAATTTCAATTTCAATATAAAGGCTCACAATATTTTTCAAAATCTTTGCTTAATCAAGAGGTTTAAACAAGAGACTAGTACATCATTTTTGAATTTTTAATTTTTATTTTTATTTTTTTTGAATTGCTGTTCGTAATTGCTGTTGTAATTTTTTTTTGGGGGAAGCATTCTGATTGTACCCACTGCGGCTGAAGCTGTAGACCAAGTGATCCGGATCTTAAATTCCACATGCCTAACACCACTAGAACCGCCTAATAGGTAATTTTACTGTTGTTTCATTTTTCTTGGTCTCTGTTGCAAAAAGGACAAAAAACACATGGCTAATATTTTGGTGAATGAAAAATCATTAGTCTATCGGCATCTTCTTATTTCATAAATCAACGAACTTATTCATAGAACAAATCCTCTTCAATATTCTGTCATCAAAACCTTTGGATCATCCAAATCCTGTCACAGCTTTTATGGCTCAATTTATTCAAACCAAAGGTAAACATAAAATGTCACACATTCCCACCTCCATATAATTAGCTAAGGCTGCACCTTGAGTTTTTACTTTTAGTTTGATTTGATTTATATTGTAACTTTTGAGGTTCTTTTGACATAAATAATGGATTAAGGCCCATAGCTTGGAAGAATATCCAATTGCAATTGAAGAAATATGTAAATTTGAAAGACTGTTAGGAGTACAAGCCTCGGAGGAGCAATAGAGACTTAATTTTTGTGAGGATTATTTTCATAAGAGCCCGGCGCATNTTTTCGGTTGTCCGATCCAAAGCCGAATTTCCTGACCGAGCGCTCGACAACGAGTCATCGTTTCCTTCTTCAGGCCACATATACGACAGTCGAAACGGTTGTGATATGTCGGATGCCGCCTTGAGATACATTGACCAGATTCTCATGGAAGAGGACACCGATGATGGGGCCCACACTCTCCCAGAGTCGTCAGATTTTCAGGCGACCGAGAGATCCTTCTACGAGGTGCTCGGAAAAAGATACCCCCCTTCTCCGCAGCTTTATGCCGATCATCACCATAGTTTGATGACCGGATATCTAATTGATGTCGTCCGTGAAAGCCGGTTCAAAACTCCCAAGTTTGACGGTCTCACTGATCACATTGTTCCGTCGGACTTCTCCATTTGCCCGTCAAGTGGATTGTATAGACGATCTTTTATCGGGAGTGAAGTGGTTTGGGATTTTAAAGAAGGGGTCGCGCGCGTGGCTAATTCCATCCCGAGGGAAGGCAAGATGTTGCACATTATCGGAGTCACGATTCAAAATCCTTTGGAAGGTGAAAAAAAAGCGGTCAAACCGGGCGAAGATCGAGCGAGAACCACCAAGAATCCCCCTGTTTTTACGGAGTCCGACATCCCGATAGAAGATTTCGACAAGCTCTTGCTCTCCACGCTCGACGACCGTTACTCGAAAGACATGCAAAACCCGAGAAGCGCGGTCAGTAAGGCCCGACTCGGTAAGTCTCACAAGGTTAAGAAAGAGGCAATCGACTGGTCGACGCTGTTGACGAAATGCGCACAAATGGTGCATTCTGGCGACCGTCGAGCCGCGGCTACTCTACTAACTGAAATCAGACGGCACTCGTCCCCTAACGGCGACTGGGCAGAGAGGCTGGCCCACTACTTTGCCGACGGGCTCGAGGCCCGCCTGGCGGGGACCGGCGCCCAAGTGTACAAATTATTCGCGTGCGACCGAATCTCTGCACCCGCCTGCCTCAAGGCTTACTACACGTCGATCGCGTCTTTCCCGTGCCGGAAAGTCATGAACCTCGTCTCGAACAAGCTCCTCGCGGCCCGGTCGGCGGGCTCGGCCCGTGTCCACGTCATCGACTTCGGCATCGTCCACGGCTTCCAGTGGCCGACCTTCATCCGACGCTTGGCCCTTCGGCCAGGTGGGCCCCCGAGGCTCCGGATTACCGGCGTCGACTTCCCCAAGCCAGGCCCCCGGCCCTCCGAGATGATGGAGGAGACGGGCCAGCGGCTGGCCCGCTACGCACGGGCCTTCGGTGTCCCGTTCGAGTTTGCCGGCATCGTCACTCGGGAGTGGGAGTCGGTTAGCATGGCCGACTTTCGCGTCGAGCCCGGCGAATTCTTAGCCGTGACGTGTTCTCACCGCGGGAAGAACCTTCGGGACGGGTCGAAAACGGCGGTCCTCGAGCTGATACGGAGAATCAGGCCCGACGTGTTCGTGCACGGCGTGGTGGACGCAGCGTACGGCGCCGAGAGTCCCCTGTTTCCCGCTCGTTTTCGGGAGGCTTTCTTTCACTTCTCGGCAATATTCGACATGGTGGAGACGACGAGCATGCCCGGTGGGAAGCCCGGGAGAATGCAGTTCGAGGGGATGTTTCGAAAGGAGATAATGAATGTGGTGGCGTGCCAAGGGCCCGAGAGGGTCGATTGGCCCGAAACTCGGAGGCAGTGGCACGGGCGGCACGTTAAGGCGGGGTTTAGGCAGGTCTCGTTCGGGAGAGAGCTGTCGAGCTCGGTCGTGAGGAAGGTGAAGGGTTCGGTTTCGTACCACAGGGATTTCGTGGTGGAGGAGGAGAACGAGTGGCTGTTGATGAGTTGGAAAGGGAGGGTGCTATTTTCCATGTCCTGTTGGGAGCCTGTTGAGGTCAAGAAGCTTTCATGAAAACATGTACTATAATACAACCTAATACTCATAATCTGCACACACTTACAGGGGCATAGTTAGGATCTAAAACTAATCGGGACTAGTTCAGTTAATCGCGAGCAATGAAGGATGTCAATTTTGCACTTAGTTTAATTAACATTGAATACTATTGTACTTTGTCTATCTTACAGAAATTAACAAGTATCAAAATGATAGATCTATTTTTCTTTAATAAAATTTTCAAATGTTACGTGTACTGTTATCTTCATTTAATATGTACATTTTCAAATGTTAGGTATACTGCCTAATAGTGACTGTTAATTTGCTTCAATGCAAATTTAAAAAAAAAAATAAAGTTTAATATCAAAATAATAATAATTAATAATAATAACTCTACGGATGTTCTTTTTTCCAGTCTAGGTTGCAACATTTCTTATTCTTTATTCAAAAGACAAAACACAAATGGCTCATATTTTCATGAATGAAAATCATTGCTCTATTGGGCATCTTCTCATTTTCAACATAAATCAACCAACTTATTCAAACAACAAATCCCTTGCAATATTTGTCATCAAAACTCTTTGATCCTCGAAATCTGTCTCAGGTATTTGTGCTCAATTTTTACCCAAAGGTAAACATAAAATATCAAACATTCACACATCCATTAGAGCATCTCCAATGCGGGAAAAAAATAAATGTCCGTGTCATCATTGAAGACAATGTCTTCATAATTTTATCTCCAATGGACTCTGGTTGAATATTTTGAGCGCGCTATTTAAAGGCAAACAGTGTATTCGACAAGCAACGTGGTTATTTATCTGATACATGAAAATAACACGATTTATGTTTTAAAAATTAAGCCATATTTACTTGATACATAAAAATATCAGAATTTTTATATTTTAAAAATTAAATCATTTTGTATTTACATTATTTACATGATACATGCACATAAAAATAACATTGAATGTAATTACAATTTTTATATTTTAAAAATTAAACTACGTGTCAAAATTTGTATTTACTTGATACACTAAAATAACACGATTTTTAAATTTTAAAAATTAAACCATTTTCTATTTACTTGATACATAAAAATAACACAATTTTTATATTTCAAAAATTAAACCATCTTGTATTTACTTGATACATGTACATAAAAATAACATTGAATGTAATTACATTTTTTATATTTTAAAAATTAAAATTAAACTACGTTAACGTATCAAAATTTGTATTTACTTGATACACAAAAATAACATGATTTTTATATTTTAAAAATTAAACCATTTTGTATTTACTTGATACATAAAAACAACACAATTTTTATATTTCAAAAATTAAACCATTTTGTATTTACTCACATGTACATAAAAATAACATTGAATGTATTATAATTTTTATATATTAAAAATTAAACTACGTTGTATTTACTTAATTATTTTTTTAATACCAGGGTTATCATTTAACATTCTCAACCGGTGTATTTATGTAGAATAACAAGTTCCAAAGGATATATTGTTTTCATTATCCGCTACTCAAACAGAATCCAGTATGAAAGAAAGTGGTGCATTGGACGAAGTAATTGGCTGTTGGTATTTCTACTGTCAACGGTGATATTTAAGGGATCTGTTATCCAATTATGTACAAACACATGGGCATGAACATTTCACATTGACATCCCGGCTGTTGGTATTTCTACTGTCAACGGTGATATTTAGGGATCTGTTATCCAATTATGTACAAACACATGGGCATGAACATTTTACATTGACATCCCTACATTGAAGATGCTCTTACTTTCTCTATCTTGACCTTGACCTTAACTGTCTCTATGGTATGCTAATTATGCATTCAGTCTTAGCTAAGGTTGGTTCTTGAGTTTTACTTTTTGTTTGATTTAATTTATATTATAACTTTTATGGTTTTTTTTTTTTGTTTTTGTTTTTCTTGATTTGAGTTGTTAGGGAAAATGGATCTGTTTCATCATGAACACTTGAATTCATCCCATGGTTTTCGTTCGATCCACGGCCAAGTGTCCTTCTTCAGGCCAGATATCATCCGTCTTGAGCTCAGTGTTTTAAAGCGCGCATCGCACATCGCGTCGCGTTTTGGTTCTTATATTGCATAGCGAAAATAGCGTAGCGCATTGCGTAAGCTATTCGAACAATTTAATTTTAATGTCAAAAAATAATAATATATATAATCATACAAGTAAATAACTAATTGAAATGATCTTAAACATAAATTTAGACATTAAATCTATGAAATAACATTCAAATATTAATTCTTACAAACAACCAAGGTCATCTTAATGTTTAAAGTAAATACTCAAATTTTAAAAATTTAAAAATAATAGGTGTCATCCAATGGCTTTTCTCCCGTCTACTTTAAATCCATATTTCCAGCCAATATCTCTATTTTCCTCATTTAAACTGAAAATGGAAAAAAAAAAAAAATTCATTAACACAAAGTTTATTTATTTGTTCACGAATCACATCATGCTTGTTCAAAATCACAACACTAATTGCAATTGCATATTTGACTGTAATCAAAAGTAATCACAACACTCTTAGTCATATATGAATCTCTGATCCCATTTTCTTAGCTGATAAACAAACTATCAATTTAGTTTAGAAATATTATTTGAACCTTAGTCCATATTC
Source organism: Striga asiatica (assembly GCA_008636005.1). NCBI lineage: Eukaryota > Viridiplantae > Streptophyta > Magnoliopsida > Lamiales > Orobanchaceae > Striga > Striga asiatica. The sequence continues at coordinate 2,390,861 of BKCP01006626.1, forward strand.
CATAGTGATTACTGAAACAAAAGCAGCATATTCTTCAGAAACTACAATAAGAACCAGTCAATGGGGCCTGTGCGCAAATCGGGGTGTTCACAATATCAGAACAAATCAAAGTCTAATCCTAAGAAATTTTGATCTCTAATCTATAGAAAATAACATCAAATCCTAAGGTAACAAAATATCTAATCTATAGAAAATAACATCAAATCCTAAGGTAACAAAATATCTAATAACTCTAAAAAATGCGTGATGTAATTAACCTGCTACGCTTGTCNCTACAGAAAAAAAAAGGCCCAATCACCAAATCAAAGAAAAATTCATTTATATACATAAGAACTAGTAAATCATTTATATTTCACCAAATCACTAAATTCATTTATATACGCAAGAACCAAATCACAAAACTAAATCAAAGCCCCATTCACTAAATTATCAAACCAAATCATCAAATAAAAAAAAAATTCAATCCTCAAAACAACAAGAACCAATCAATCATTTATATCTCATTCTATTACTTCAATAAATGATCATGCTAATTAAACAGAAAATCTAAATCTTCAACTGAAGCTCGGATGAAGCAATTCATCATCTCTAATGAAAAACCTTTGGAGTCGGGAGTCGAGAGGCAAGGAGCAGGGGACGTAGGGTAGCAAGAGCCGAGGAGCAGGGAATTTGGGGGTGGCGAGAGCCGAAGATCAGGGAATTGGAGTGGCGATATGGCGAGAGCCAACTGCAAATTTCGGAATTGGAAATAGGTGATGCAAGATAAATATTATTATTATTATTATTATTATTATTATTATTATTTAGTAGATTGGTGAACAAGTTAGATTTAGGGCTTTAGAAGTCTTATTTAAAGACTCATTCTTCTTTGTTATTGGTGGTGAATTTGATAATAAGAATTGATTGACTCTTGTGAGTTTTATCGAGAGAGTATCATGTTTATTTTTCCCACTCGTACGCTTCCCTACATCAGTTAGTATCAGCAGTCAGTACGATTCGCGATGCCGCCGGGACGACAAGATGCCGCAAACAAACGATGTGATGCAACCTTCAACGATCGGTTTCAACAGATCGACTACCGATTTGAACAGTTGGACATGCGTTTCACGGATTGGTTTGCAGATCTTTCGACGGGGATCGAAGATTTGCGTTTGATGCTTAACAACGTGGTCTGGGATTTGCAGATGAACCGTGCCGCCGGCGATCGGGGTGTGCGCGGGGGAGTTCACGGAGGAAGTGAAAGTCGTGTTCCAAGCAGGGTGCTCCGTTGGCGATCTCCACAACCGCCGCCAGGCGATGCAGACGACAAGAAGACCATCTCGGAGGTGGATCCCTTTGGAGGGTGGCCGCCTCCGCCCGTCGAGACTAAGCTCGTTGTTGCGCACGACGACCAATATGTGCGGTAACAGAGTGCGATTTTTTAGGAAGATGAGGAATTATTGTACGACGGTCCGCCTATTTTCGATGAGGAGCCACCGGTGACGGAGACATATTTTTGCAGCAATATGGGTCCTGCGTGGGACATCGCAGAAGTTGAGCCTTTGACGGGGATGCCGTCGTTGAAACCAGATGTTTGGAGTATCTTGGCCAACGATGATTTTTGGGAGCCGAAGCCGAGGCTCAATAACAGGTGGACCATTTTCGGATTGTCTATCACGGAGTCTCCCAACATCGGGATGCTTGCCCGTAGTTATGGATTTGACCGCTACGAATGATGTGGTATGTTTTGTGTTAATTCAACTATGTGGATTATGCGTATGAAGGCATGTTCCATCCTTGCCCGAGATTATGTTTACTTTCGGGGTTGTTGGGTGACCTTCAATCTTCGTGTTCGATCGGGAAAAACACTGGGCTATTCCTGTCATGAGACGTCTCCAATGGGAACGGGTCGGATTCCAGGGCGAATCCTATTATTATTATTATTTAGTAGATTGGTGAACAAGTTAGGTTTAGGGCTTTAAAAGTCTTATTTAAAGACTCATTCTTCTTTGTTATTGGTGGTGACTTTGATAATAAGAATTGATTGACTCTTGTGAGTTTCATCGAGAGAGTATCTCGTTTATCTTTCCCACTCTTACGCTTCCCTACATCAATAGGCCTAACTTATAGTCTAGTGAGCTACATTGACCATATTCTCATAGAAGAGGACACAGAAGACGGGGCCCACATGCTCCAAGAGTCTTTGGATTTTCAAGCAACTGAGAGATCCTTCTACAAGGTGCTCGAACAAAAATACCCCCTTCCCTGCAGCAAGAAATGTCGCAGCTTTGTGTCGATCATCACCATAGTTCGACGAACGGATATCTAATTGATGTTGTTCGGGAAGCCGGTTTAAAACTCCCACGGGTCCGTTTGATGGTTTCATGGATCACATTGTTCCATCCGACATCTCCATTTGCCCTTCGAGTGGATTGCATAGGCAATCTTTTGGAGGGAGTGAAGTGGTTTGGGATTTTAAAGAAAGGGTCGCGCGCGCGGCTAATTTCGTCCCGAGGGAAGGTAAAATGTTGTACATTATCAGCGCCACGATTCGAAATCCTTTGGAAGGTGAAAATAAAGTGGTCAAACTGGGCGAGGATTACAAATATCGAGGAAGAACTACCAAGAATGCTCCGGTTTTTACGGAGTCAGAAATCCCTATAGAAGAATTCGACAACGTCTAGGTCTCTACGCTCGACGATCTTAACTCGAAAGACATGCAAAACTGTAATAATCAGGGGGTAAAATGGGTGCAATCCCATGTAGATGAAGCGAACCATGACAGGGTGAGCCCAGATGAAGCCCAAGTGAAATTTCATCCCAAATCCAATTGGTGGAAGGAGGAGTAGCTCACTAGACTTATAAGTTAGGCCTATTTCCCATGTATAAATGATGTAGGATAACTCACAAGTGATAGTCTAACATGCTCCATCACTTACGAGTCCTTCATACGAAAGACCAAGCCCATATATGGAGCCAGAAGCCGAAGCCCAACTGGGCTGGGTGACGAGTACGTCATTGAATGGTCCCATGTTGTTTGTAGTATTTTTGGATAAGTGGTAACCGAGCTACCCAGACTTGGGTCTTTCTCAAAGGAAGGCTATTCGGACACGGATTCAAGCAACGATTGACTCACACGAAAGAAAAATAAACAGTCCTAAGCATTCTACTTGCATTTTGGTGGTTGGATTAAGCTAAAGATCGCAACTGTGAAATAGAACGAAGCAAGATGGAAATTTTATCGCAAGCAAGTCCTCAAATTGCACGAAAAAGAAAAATAGAGAGAAAAATAACAAGGTAAACCTAGACCCGAGATGGAAAGAAGGCATTCATAGATTCGAGAACATGTAATCAAGCAATCGTCACACGTGATCAACCAATCGATCTCTCAATCAATTCTCGCTCATGCAATTAAGCTAACGCAATCAATAACACAATCACATAATCCCTAGCCTACGAGGATGATAGCATAACCGACTCATGAAAACTCCTACATTTACCCTGGAATGAATTCAATAAATAAAGACAAGACAAGACTCACGAGATCTTGGACCTGCAACTAAGTCTCCAATCGGACCTTAAACGAAGTCTCCAAGTCCCTAGTGCATCCACGAGAAGAAGTAAGCCAGAAAGTTGCAATCTTGATAGAGAAATATTACAATAAAAATAGGGTCTTAGAGCCCTTAGAGAGAGAAAGAAAACTAGAGAGAAGGAGGAGAGAAAAACTAAAAGGAAAATTTTAGCAAATGAGGGATTATTCCAAAATTACAAAGCATCAACTTTATTTATAGCTACACCTCAAACACACTAAAACACACACACATTTAATGAGTAAAACTCGCAGGTAAGCTCGAACTCGCAAATTTTGGCTCGTATTTTGCGAGCTCCGTCCGCGGGCTAGGCAGGCATGGACGCTGGACTCGCAGCTTTGGGGAGCTTCGCGGGCGTGGGTGGAGTTTTGCAGGCAGGGCGCGCATGAGGGAACTCGTAAGGTAAGGGGTGTTCGCGCGCGTGAAGGAAGAAACTCGCGGCACTGGGCGCTGGCTGACAGACTTGCGGGCATGGACGGATTCACGGGCGCAGGTTGTAAAACTCGCAGGCGACGTTGGGGCTGGAGCTGAGGAACTAGCGACTGGGATGGATTTCGCGGGCGCGGACAAGAACACACGCGGGCTGGCGCGGCGCGCAGATGGGGACTCGCGGGCACACGGCCGTTCCCGCACGCGGAACTAAGGCTCACGACCTGGGCGAGGGGCAAGGGACACTTGCGGTCTGCTGGGCGTGCAGGTTGTGCGCGCGGCTCGGCCAAGTGCGCGGGTCCAGACACAGTTATGGCCCGAGACGGCTCATGTGGCTCGGTCGGACGGTTCATTTTCCCAAGTGCGGCAAAAATGGACCTAATCAATACCAAAAAGACAAGAAAAATACGCCGAACCACAAAAACACAATACGAGAATAAAAACGCACGAAACAAGATAAAATGGACCGGTCGACACTAAAATGAACCTAAAAAGACTAAACTAAAGCACATAAAACACACGAAAATAAGCATAAAAACACAATAAACACACGTAGAACCGGCTCTGATACCATGTAAGAATCGGGGGGTAAAACGGGTGCGGTCCCACGTAGATGAAGCGCACCAAGGCAGGGTGAGCCCAGATGAAACCCAAGTGAAGTTCCATCCCAAAACCAATTAGTGGAAGGAGGAGTAGCCCACTCGACTGATAAATTAGGCCTATTTCCCATGTATAAATGATGTGGGATAACTCACAAGTGATATTCTAACAAAAACTCGAGAAGCGCGGTGAGTAGGGCCCGACTCGGTAAATCTCCCAAGGTTAAAAAAGAGGCGATCGACTGGTCAACCCTCTTGACGAACTGCATCCAAATAGTGGCGCTTGGCGACTATAGAGCCTCGGTTTGCTCTCTTAACTAAAATCAGACAACACTCGTCCCCCAACGGCGACTGGACCGAAAGGTTGGCCCACTACTTTGTCGACGGGCTTGAGGCCCGCCTGGCAGGGACCGGTGGCCAGGTGTACAAAGCACTCGCGTGCGACCTGATATCCATCCCCGCTTGCCTCGAGGCTTACTACACGTCCATCGCGTCTTTTTCCCTTTTAGAAGAGTCTCGAACCTCACCTCGAATAAGCTCCTCGCAGCCCATTTGGCGGGCTCGGCCTAGGTCCACGTCATCGACTTTGGCATCCTCCACAGGTTCCAATGACCTACCTTCATCCGGCACTTGGCCCTTCGGCCCAGTGGGCCCCCGAGGCTCCACATCACCAACGTCGACTTTCTCTGTCTAGGCCCCCAGCCCGTAGAGATGATGTAGGAGATGGGCCGACGGCTGGCCCGCTACGCGTGGACCCTTGGCTTCTTATCAGTGTTTTAAAAAGCGCATTTTCGCGCGCTATGTAGCGCTCAATAGCGCACTTTTGCCCCCAAAACGCCTATAGCGTTTAAAAATTCGCGTAATTCATAAAATGCGTACGCTTTTTATGGCGTGGCACGCTTTTCTCGCGATTTCGGACGCTATTTACGCAATAACGTGTATTGCTCACGCTATTTGGCCCTTATTTTTCAATTTTATAGGCACATAATAAAAAATTAAAAAGAAATAAAAAAAACAAAATCAAAGACAGCTCCAGGGGTTCAGTCACGTAACCCTTATTTCACAATTTCACTTCTTCATCTTCTCACTGGTTCCACCACCCCAGCCTCTTGATCCTTCCCTGCCACCTCCACGGCTCCACGCCTTGTTTGTCCCATTTTTGTTGAGTTTTTCGTTGTCTTTTTGCTTTTCTTTTTCTCCCATATTAATTCTTTTAGTTCGTTTTGTAGTTTATTTCGTGGTTTGCTCTAGTTTGGTCTTTCTTGTGTTTTTCGGTCGTTTACCGATTTTTTGTCGTCGTTGGTGTGCAGGTTGGAAGGTTCCGGGCGAATTACTTCCCATGATAAATGGACCGGGTGAACACAATTAAAGAGAGCATTTCGTTGGCAATACACAAAAAAACAAAAGCAAAATCGAATTCCGATACCATACGAGCCTGAACGACTCCAAAACGTGAAGTCGCGCAAGCGGTCCAAGCACCAGACCCAGGTCCCAGCGCCTGCCTCGCGCCGCGGCACTCGTCGCGACCCCTTCAGAGAGTCCAGCCCGCGCTCCACGCCGCGCCAGTCACGTACCTCGCGCCGTGAAGCCCCGTCACGCCGTTGCAGGATCCGCGGCACCCGACACGCCTGTATAGAACACCCAGCTTCTCGCACGCTGCGGCACATCGCCCCTCCGCGCCCGTGTCAACCTCCCGCGCCGCGGCGACCTGCCCCTCCGCGCTGCGTGCCCTGCTCAATGCCGTGATGCCGTGCGACTATAAATACGCATGCAGGACCTCATTAATCGAGCATCTTCTCTCCAGAATAGAAAACCCTACACCATCTTCTCTTTCACTCGATTTTTCTTTTCTCGTTCATAGTTTTTCATCTAGAACAAGGATTTGAACTCGGATTTTGCTATTACTTTTTGATTAATCTTGTTTATCGGATTTATCATTCAATTTCCATTTAATCGTAAGTTTTTCTATTCATTTAATCCATGGATATGTTCATTTTGATTATGGTGGTTTGTGATGATAATTCGATTATGAGTAGCTAAATCCTATTGCTAGGGGATATGGGATTAATGTTTTTGACTCGTTTGTGATTGTGGTGCTTGTTGGTTGTTCTTCTTATACGAGTTGATCGTTTAAAAGGGTTTTTCAATTATTAAGCTTGAATATTAAGAATTGTTGAAGGGTGACACTTCAACTTCCAATTGTTTCAATTGAATTTGATTTATTCGTGCATGATGTTGGTGATTCTATTTGATTAGTCGTTTAACCTCTCTCTAGTCTATCTTAATCGACTCTTAGAACTGAAAGGGGAGGAGCAGGCTCGTATAAGCTAGGCTTGTTCATAACTATATTGCCTAGGTGTTAAATGACTTGTTAATTTATCGTTCAAGTTTGTTTTCTTCTTACGAAGAGTTATTGAGGATGAGTACTTGAACGAGCAGGTTATTCAAACCACTTAACCGAACAATCACTTTCCCGTTAACTGCAATTCGAACCGAAACGGATATCCCCGACTCCTTAGGTTCTCAAATCCTGCTTGTCCTTCGTTGTTGCTTGCTATTTCTATTGCTTTATTTTAATTTTCGTAGTAGTTCATAATTAAAATCAAAACCGATCTCTGAATTAGAATGTTTAGAAATTCTTTTTCTTTTATTTGTGGTTGAATAAATGTGCAAAGTAATCCGACCAACCTTCCTTGAGAGACACGACCCAGTGTTCGAATCTTTTGATTCTACTCCAGTAAAAATATTCACAACACGCCTCCACAACGGTACAACCCGACAAGAGTAGGATCTCCGCCGCCTCAGTCTCCTCACAACCAACTTGCTTATCACTTTCACAGTCTCACAATATCTCGCATCTCGCGCACTCCAATTCCCTGCTCCTCGGATCTCGCTATCCTACATCTCCGAATCCTCGGCTCTCTCTAGCCGACATCCCCTGCTCCTCCGTCGACTCCAAAGGTAACATTTTGTGTTTCATTGGATATTATGAAATTGAAATTGAATTTGGGCATCTTCTTCTTTCACTTGATTATTTTGATTTTTATTAGATTTATATAATCTGGGGAAGAGGGTGTGGTCCTACCAGATGAAGCGCACCATAAGAGGGTGAACCTAGTTGCACCTTAGTGAGATTCCATCCCAGAACCAATTGGTGATAGGAGAGGTAGCCCACTAGACTTATATACTAAGCTCATTTTCCCTATAGAATTAATGTGGGACAACTCACAAGTGATATTCCAACACGCCCCTTCACTTGTGAATCCTTCATAAGCCCAAGCCCACAGAGTAGGCCGGGTAGAGAGATAAGCCCAAGCCCAGAGCAGGCCGGGTAGAGAGAGTCATTGCAGGTCCTAGGACAGGCCCGCTCTGATACAATATTAGATTTATATAATCGGGGAAAGAGAGTGCGGTCCCACCAGATAAAGCGTACCATAAGAGGGTGAGCCTAGTTGCACTTTAGTGAGGTTCCATCCCAAAACTAATTGGTGATAGGAGGAGTAGCCCACTAAGCTTATATACTATGCTCATTATCTCTATAGAATCAATGTGTGACAACTCACAAATGATATTTCAATAATTTTTTTGTTTAATTTGCATAATTATTTATGAAATTAATAGAGGGAGATATAAATGTGCTTGAGCTTGCTGTTTTGAGGACTGATGGGATTTTAAAAGTTTATTTCTTGATGGGGAGTGTTGCTGCGTTGGATTGAGTGTGTATGGTCCTGGACTGAGAACACTAGAATGTACTTGTTAATCCTTGTCATTGAATCAATTGAGTTTGGTGTTGTTGTTTTCGATTTTTCCTATATATAAGGCAGCACATGAATGGTTTTAATTAACCTCTGTTTTTAATTAACCTTGCCATTGAATCCTTGCCATTAAACTCTTTTTTTTATTATAATTTGAATTAAACTAAATTGATAGTTTGTTTATCATTAAGGCTAAGAAAATGGGATCCAAATATAATTGAAGAGTAAAGAGATTATTGTTGTGTTATGTTGTGACTTGTCATTACTGTCAATATTGAATTATGGTTGTGATTTGTGAACAAGCATAATTTTCAATTTAAATGTCGACAAATAAAGATATCGGTTGGAAATATGGATTTAAAGTAGACGGGGAGAAAACCATTGAATGCAAAAAAAAAAAAAAATCTATTTGCATGTAGCAGGTGAAAACAAGGATCCTATTGACATTCATGATGATGAGGAGATGCAATAATTTGGTGAAACTGGACCAATGATCTTTGATAGTGGAAATCTCCCACACTTTGATAGTATTGACGATGATAGCCAAATTCAATTGGATGAGACCTATTATTTTTAGATTTTGAGTCTTTACTTTGAAGATTATGACTTTGGGTTGTTTGTATGAACTAATATTTGAATGTTGTTTTTTTGATTTAATGTCCAAGTTTATGGTTTAAGGCTATATCAATTATTTATTTACTTGTATGGTATTATATATTATAATTTTTGGCATTAAAAGTGAACTGCTCGAATAGCTTACGCAATGCACTATGCTATTTAAGCTACGCAATATAAGGACCAAAACGCAACGCGATGCGTGTCTTAAAACACTGGTCCCGTTCGAGTTCGCCAACATCGTCGCCCGGGAATGGGAGTCGGTTGGCACGGTCGACCTCCGAGTCGAGCCCGACGATTTCTTGGCCGTAAATTGTTCGCACCGCTGAAAGAACCTTCCGGACAGGTCGAAAACAGCAGTTCTCGAGCTGATATGGGGAATCGGGCCCGACGTGTTCGTGCACGGCGTGGTGGACGGAGCGTACGGTGCTGGGGATCCCCTGTTTCCCGCACGTTTTCGGGAGGCTTTTTTTCACTTCTTGGCAATATTCGACATGGTAGAGACGACAAGCATGCCCTGTGGGAAGCCCAAGAGAATGCAGTTCGAGGGGATGTTACGAAAAGAGATATGAATGTCGTGGCGTGCGAAGGGTCCGAGAGGGTTGAGTGGCTTGAGACTCAGATGCAGTGGCACGGGCGGCACGTCCAGGCAGGATTCAGGCAGGTCTCATTTGGGAAGGAGCGCACGGACTCAGTCGTAAGGAAGGTGAAGGGCTCAGGTTTGTACCACCAAGATTTCGTGGTGGAGGAGAAGTGCCAGTGGTTGTTGATTAGTTGGAAAGGGAGGGTGATATTTTCCATGTCCTGTTAGGAGCGTGTTGAGGTGAAGACGCTTTGATGAAAACATGTACTATATGTGATTTAAAGCTCATTTAAAACAAGAAGTGTTGAGGTGAAGAAGCTTTGATGAAAACATGTAATATATGTGATTTAAAGTTCATTTAAATCTTGTTTGGTTGACGAGCCGAACTCGACTTGGCTCGTTAAAGATATATTTTCAAATCATTTTCTATAGCTTGGCTCAATAAAGCTCGATTTGGATTCATTAAGTCTTGAACTCGATTTGTTAATAATGGTAACGAGTTGAGTTCGAGCTTGATTATAAACTCAGCTTGGCTTGTTTACACCCCTACAAGTGGGGGTCGATGGTCAATGTCCTATTTAGTATCATAGATTTTAACTTAATCAATAGTGGTAGTTCAAAGTTCCGCTTGCTAAGCACATTGTATTTTCCGAATGACACACCAACATTGTTGATCAAAATTCTGAATCTCCAGCAATCGATAAATGTTCACATAGATAACTAGCTGGTCAATTCATAACGATCGATGTAATATTGAATTCATCGAAAATTAGTATATTTCTTCTCGCCTCGAATTTCTTCAGATCTGCCTTCCCCGGTGGATCCGTCGGGCACCTTGACGGAGGACGACACCTGGCCACACAATTTGGCCCCTTTATTGTCGAGGCCCAATTTCTCGGTCGATGGAGCTCGGTTGGCCGTGACGATGGGATCTCGCGACTCCATTGCTGCCTTTTCGGTGAGTTGGTCGCCAGATTCCATGGCCGAGGCGAGGCAGGCTGTTGTGCTTTTGCGGGGTTAGGTGGTGGTGTCGGTTGCCTGGTGTTGTTGTCAACATGGAGGTGGTCGATTTTTCCTTGGGTCTTCTTCTCCTATGGTGGTTGGGAGGAGGGAGGACGGCCGGCGTGACGAGCCCGATTCGTGGTGTGGGTTGGGCTTGGAGCGGTGGTGGTGTGTTTGGGGATGTGTCTGCTATCCTTTGGTTGAAGGGTTGGGGTCGATTGCCGGACGCGGTGTTGGAGTTCGGGTTTCAGATTCGGTTATGCATGTGTTGCAGTTTCTAAGTTTGCAATCCAAACCTTGGTCCCGTCCAATTTGGTGGTCGGCCGTTGGTGTCGTCGTTGTGGTCTGCTTGGTGTGTTGTCCAGGGCTTTAGTATAGTATTTTGTGTTGTTTGGTATTTGGTGTTTTGTGTTGTATGGTCTTAGTGTGTTTTTCTGTGTTTTTGTGTTGTTTTTTGTGTTTTATTATCACTTTGAGATCTAAATTCTCCTGTAGGGAGTTAGTAATAGTTTTAATATTATTATTTTGTGGTGTTTAGGCTCCTTCTCGGATGTCTTCCCACTAAATTCGGCTTCTGGCCGTCGTCTAGTTGTAAATATGTGTTCTAGTTATAAAATTCTTATCGTTCCGACAAAAAAGAAAAAAAAAAAAGAGAGAGAGAGAGAGAGAAATGATATCCCTTTTTCTTGTTTTAATTTTTATTGTCTATTCTTGAAAAATTCTTGGAGCCTAGAAATTAAGAGCAAAAATGTCAAAAGTGTGTATCTGGAGAGTATCATTCATAGTCACGAGTATGAATGTAGCCAACGCTCAATTGAGTAAGTTTTGAAGAGTAGCATTCATAGTCGCGCGTAATGTAGTCAACGCTCAATTGGGTGACCTTTGCCTTTTCTCTTCCTTTACTGATCATAAAATTTAAAATCAAGGAAAAATCCGTCTTTTTCGGGTTTCTCCATCCTCTGTACCCACACGGAGCTTCGCATTTTGTAAGGTACACTAATGGCGGACTCGATGTTTGTTAAGGTTCAACTGAATTACGCGAAAAAAGTTCACTTTTTGAGTGTGTCATGCACGAACCTGAATTTTTGAGTGAGTTATGAACCTGAATTTCGCGAAAAGTGAGTTAATAATATATTGGATTTATTTGTTAAATTTAGTGAATTTTGAATAAAGTGATTGAGTAGTTAGTTGTTAGGGGTGGGGGTAATTAAGTCAATTTCGTTTTAGTTCAATTTCAGTGTGTTTTTATCATATTTTTCTACCCAAAAAAAAAAATTAAAAAAAATAGCTCCCTCAAATTTCAATATTTATTTTTGAGGTACGCTAATGGTGTACTCAGTGTTGGTTAAGGTTTCTGCTTTAGAGGTTCAACTCATTTTCCGAAGAAAATTTATCTTTTTTGAGAAACAATTTTGAGATTTAGTAACCAAATCTATGTCCTTTTTTGGGGACAATTGCCTTTTCATTCAATTTCAGCATGTTTTTATTAAACCTTCCTACAATTTTTTTTTTTTTTTTTTTNAGGAATATCGCGACCAATGGTAGAAAATATTTCATTATAAAATAGAAAATATTTCATTATAAGATATAATCCTTGTGAATCTAAATTGATTTATTTACTTTCCTTAGTTGCAACTTGCAAATACAAGGCAAGGACTTGGTAGTCAACTGCAAGTACTGGGGCAAGGACTTGATGGACGAGACGGGCCTGGAGGAGAGCCTGAGGATGAGGTTTATGGGCCTGGTGAGGAGGATCAGCCCGGATATTTTTCTGCATTCGATCACTAGTTGGGTTGAATAAAAGTTGAGTTATATTTTAAGTGTGGATTGAATATGGATTGAATTTTTTTATAAACAAACACACCCTTAACATTTGGTTTGGCAGCTTTCAATGTTTTCTAATTGTCCTCTCACTCATTGCCCCTTAGACGTGTAAAGAATTGTGTTCTCAAGTCAAGCTTGCTCTTGGGTTGAGATATTAGTAAGTGGCTTTGATGAGAATTGTTTTCTCAAGTCAAGCTATACTACATGGTGCGATTTTAGTCAAGACTGGCATGATGAGGTTTGAAGGGAATTTTTTTTTCCCTCCTTTTTATCTCACCATAAAAATACAAGAAAATTTTCATGTAAAATGACAGAAGAGTGATGACAGCGGCCGCGTCCAACTCTATCCAAATGTGAGAGGAGATCGAGACAGCAATTTGAAGACCGATCTGAAGCGCCTGAACCTCTGCATCATAGCTCGATGAGGCCCGAAGAGGGGAATGAAACGCGACAATAAGGGCGCCGCTATGATCCCTAATCAGGCCCCCACCTCCTACAACTCCAGTAAGTCGATCAAAGGCTCCATCTGTGTTTAGATTAAACCAAGGCGACTCGGGTTTCAGCCAAACAACAACTCTGGGACGAGGATGCTGGACAGACACTAGCGGAGGTGGTGGAAGGCGGTGAGGTGGCGTGCATCCTGTCTAGTCTCTCTGGGTGAGTCTGCCCAAAGCTGTGAGGAGAGAGAGATGTCGCTCAACCTGCAAAATAATATGGGAAGACAAAAAAGGGTTATCCCTATGCTTCGCATTATTCCTCTCTGTCCAGGTGGCCCAAAGGATCAGACAAGGAATAAGGAAGCTCACGTGTCTAATGTGTGTGCGGTGCCTGAAAAAACTCAGGAGCTCAAAGAATGTATCTGTGGAGGGTAGGGATATATGAGTGTAATTGATATAGTGCTCCCACACTCTCCTTACAGTCTCGCTCTCTAAAAACAGATGGGTAAAGGTCTCTGTCTGAAAATCGCCGGTCTCAACACAATAGTAGCAACGCGAGGGGAAGGAGAACACTCCCGTCTGTATCACAGTGTCAATCGGTAGTTGGCGCAAAAGGAGGCGTCAAAGAAAAACATAGATGGTAGGGGTAAGTAGGTCGGTCCAGATGGACCTGAAGAGAAGGTTAGGCCGGTCACGCTGCCGTACTTCCCCCCAAGCCGAGGACTCCACCTCATACCGTCTAAACCGTCCTCCGAGATGGGAATCTGCTGGATCTCATCTATCATCTTATCACTAAAACCCGCTCCAGTACCTAGAATCCTCTCTAGCCTATCCCTATTCCATCTCCCCTCCGTCCACAGATCCTTTACCTGTAGAAAGGGAAGGTGGGTGACATGTCTAGTGCTCGAAAGGGACCCTCACCGAACCACCACTCATCCGAAAAGCTAACCTCCCCATCACTCAGAGTCCAAAAAATGTGCTCCTGGGCACGTCTACCAACCATGGTGAGCCGCCTCCACTGCCTGCTACCGCGGGTGGTGGCCGTCACTCTACAAGTATGGGCAGCGCCTCCAGGACAACACTTCCGGCGAAGATATTGAGCCCAAAGTGACTTACCCTCCCTAAATTGCCATCACATTTTGTAAGAAAATGCAGTGACGACATCCGAGAAACGCCGGATCCTGAGACCCCCCCTCAGATAAGGGTCGACAGACAGAGTCCCACTTAACCTAATGGACATGTCTCCCTCTCCGGAAGCTCTCCCCATGCCCCCAAAAATAACGTACCAGAATCTGATCTAGCTCATGGATAGTAGACTGGTGGGGATCAAGAACCGTATGGAGGTAAAGCGGAAGGGTGCTCTTGATCAGAGCAAGCTGGCCCCCAAAAGATAGGTGTCTGTGAGACCAACCAGAGATCCGATCAATCATCCTCTGTCTAACATCAGAAAAAAGCTCATGCGTGAGGTGGCCCTTGTACAAGGGGGCACCAAGGTAGGTGATGGGTAGATCTCCGCGCGGGAAGCCAATGCGCTCGTGGACCCAATGGTCCCACTGGTCCGCAATATGCTGATATAGGGTGAACGTGCTCTTTTGCACACTGACAAGTTAACCGGATACCGAGCTATAGTGCCCCATGAGGCGCATGAGCTCAGCCAGTCCATTATTATTTGCACGAGTGAAGATAATAATGTCATCCGCATAAGAGAGGTGCGAGATGGTTGGACCGTAACCACGCGTGCTATAGTCATCCTCGGGAAGTCGCAAATGAAGCCGTCAAGGCAACGAGACAGGTAATCTGCTGCCAGGACGAAAAGAGAGGGGGATAGAGGGTCTCGCTGCCGAAGACCTCGGGTGGAAGGAAAAAAAGTCAGTAGGGCTACCATTAAGAAGTACCGAGAACGTGCAGTGCTCCACGCACGCCTCCACAAAAGTAATCCAACGCTCAGGGAAGCCCATCCGAAACAGAACCTCCCTGAGGAACGGCCATTCGACCCTATCATATGCTTTAGTCATATCTAGCTTTAGCACAAGGTTCGGTGCTCTTAACCAGTTCGCATGGGAGATTTCATGGATCATCTCCTGGGCCAAAAGGATGTTATTAATGATGACTCGATCCTTTATGAATCCACTCTGGTTCGGAGAGACTAAGGAAGGGAGGAGGGTGACCATTAAGGATCTTGGATATGATCTTGTTGGTGACATTAGAAAGGCTGATAGGTCTATAGTCGGTCCAAGAACTCGGGTTAGGTCTCTTCGATATCAAAACAATAGAGGTCGCTGTGAAGGACTTCGACATTTGGTGTCCCGAGAAGAAGTCCACCATAGCTTCCTCGACGTCAGTCTCCACAATCTCCCAAAAGGCCTAAAAGAAGAGAGACGAAAAGCCATCCGGGCCAGAGACACTGTTGGGATCAATCCCAAAAACAGCCTCCTTGATCTCCTCCCTACTCGAGAGGTGGCAGAGGTCAACATGGTCGACCGACTGCGGGATGGTGGGGAAAATAGAAGCGTTGGGGGGAATAAGCAAGCCGCGATCTGAGGTGAAAAGTGACTGGAAGTGTGTCACAGTCGACTCCCGTATCTGGGACTCCTGAGTCAAGGAAGACTCGTTATCCTCAATACAATGGATATACGACTTAACCCGCTTCTGCCTCACAAACCTCTGAAAGTAGTTGGTATTATGTTCCCACTCTGCAACCCAGCGAACCGCAGCCTTCTGCTTCCAGAAATCATCCTCCATAAGGAGACAGAGCTGGTACTCAGCATGACAACGGCGCATCGTGGTCCTATTCTCTAGTGATGAATCCAGATCTTAGGCTCGCTCAGCAACCGCATACGCACTCTGAGCCGCAGCAAGGTGCTGAGAAATATATCCAAATACCATTCAATTCCATTGCTTCAAACTGCACCTCAATCTATCAAGCTTCGCCTCCAGGTTACACATCCCAAAAAGCCCCGACAGATGGGGTCAACAAGCACTAACCGTATTATGGAACGTGTGGTGGCGGGTCCACATGTTCTGGAACCTAAATGAAGAGCGACGTGGGGTGCTCGAAAATCGACACCGAATAAGAAGGGAAGCGTGGTCAGATTTAATTCAAGGGAGGTGTGTGATGGTCGTGACCTTAAACACCCTCGTCCATGCCTCAGAGATCGAAGCACGGTCGAGCCTCTCCTTAACTTCGGTCCTCTTCCACGTGAATGGCGAACCTTCGTATCCTGCGTCAATTAACTCGCAATCTGCCACAGCTTGGGAGAAATCTAAGATCTCCGTAGAGCGGTCCGACTGGCCACTAATGCGCTCATGGGGATGAAGAAAGATGATGAAATCACCTCTAATCATCCATGGTGATCCTCCATACTCTCAGCAATCTCATGCATGGTGTCCCACAGATCATAGCGACCAACCCTCGCACAGCTGGCATAGACCAGAGTGTGAAAGATTGGTTCCGAGAGATGTGCGACAGAGAGCTCAACGTGCAGGACCTGTTCCGTGTCACGAATGATCCGACATGTAAAGTCTCACGAATAAAAGAACCAGATCTTGTTAGATATGTTTCCCACTCCGGAGTGGAAACTAATGTGTCGAGAATATGAGTCAAAAGAGAGGTTATGGGTCATGGGCTCTAGGAAAGCGACAAAGTCTATACTATGGTCACGAACTAGGGATCGAATGTGAGCAAGGGTGGCCATATTAGCCAGGCCACAGGCATTCCAGGTTAGGGATGTGACTGACTTATCAAATGTCAAGGGGGCCATCTAACTGGATTTGCCCATGGCTAGGCTGCGTCTGTCTATCCGAGAGGAGTAAGGGTCGGTTGGCCAAGCGCCACGCGACCCTATATCTGGTATGTGGGCAATGGTGGCCAGGACTCTCAGAAAGAATATCCTCCAGAGATCTGGTCTGAGGGTGGTCTGGGATCTTGTTGTGTACAAATTATTTTCTTTTTACCGAGCACCGAATCAAATGATTCGTTTCCCGGGTCGATCTCTCGAGGAAGACTGTTCGGAATTTAATATTGATGTCGATTAACTTATACGTCTATTACGGAAAATAATGAAAATAAATCCTAAACACTCTAATCAAAATGGATTGAATAATAATTAACTAAAATATCAACTAAGAAATAACAATAATAATCTACCTAAAAATATAAGCAAGACAATAATAAAGAAGCTAGGGAATCGGGAATAAATCACTTCCGGTTTTACACTCATTCAACGACAATCAATAACTCGGTTAAGTAGTTCAACTAACTAACTCATTTAGCAGTTCAACCATACTAACTCTCGTAATATATAAAAAAACATAAACGAGCAAATTAACGAAACAATTAACACATAGACAATACGTCTCTGAACATGTCTATTCTAAACGAGCCAAGTTCTATCAATTTCTCCCCTTTCGGTTATGAAATAGATTATTTTTTTACAACTTCTCCCCTCTCGGTTCTACAAATTGTAATTCACAAAATTAACAAACTTTAACTAAATAAATCAATATCAAGCACAAATCAAAGTGTCACTCTTTGATTATATCATAAAATTAACCTAAGTGTCACTCTTAGGTTATAAAGATTTACCAAGTTTAATTTATTAATTCATGATTAAAACAACTCGTCAAGATGGAATTATCAACATGCGTATAAACGAGCTTAAACCGGAATAATTATTCCCTACCCCTAGCTAATGATTTAACTATTCATATCAAAAATAAACTCAACATAAGATTCATTGCAAATTATAATTACAAGAAAGAAAACTTACATGTAATCCAAGTTAATGAATAAAGTTGATACAAACGCCAAACTGAGAATAAATACACGCCAAACCGGAACAAGTACAAGCCTTTGAGAACACCTCCAAAATTCAACACAAGAACTAACACACTAAGTGAAAGTAATGGAAGGATTAAAGGATTGTGATAAATTTGGATTGTGATTAATTTGGATTTTTAGGAGATTGTTTGGATGATGAATGAAGTGGGTATTTATAGATGATAAGTAGCATACCAATATCAACACTATCAACCATTGTCAACACTATCATCAACAACCATCATCTACCAAGGAGAAAAAGGAAGAAAAGTGAAGAAAAGTGAGAAAAATCGTTGCCAACTCGCGGCCTTCTCGCGACTGCACTGCGCGGCTTTACGTTTTTGGCTCGTTTTGGCTCGTCCGAACTCGGAATTGAGTTCCGTTTTTTCCTACGCTTAGCTAACAAACCCTTCTATCCAATGATGCTTTAAAACCACACTTTTGCACAGGATACAAATTTTGTGGAATTTCCACCTTTTAAAAGGGTCGGTAACTTGCGCGGCTTCGCATTTTGGTTCCGTCCGGATTCATCCGAACTCGAAATCAAATTCCGATTTTTCCTATGTGTAGCCAATAAGTCCACCATGATTGCCCGGTCTATAGTCGACTCCTCACGAGACTTTCGACCTGCACACCAAAAACGAAGAAAAACCGGAAAAATACACGAAAAACACAAAGAAAACCAAAATGGAACAAAATACATAATAAAACACAAAACTAACTAAAAACTAACAAAAAGACTTAAAACAGGAGAAAAAGAATTACAAAACAATAACGAAAAACATAACAAAAATAGTACAAACAACTCCCCCACACTTAACTGTTTGCTTGTCCTCAAGCAAACAAAACAACAAGCAATTCGAGAAGAAAGATCGAAAAGTCCAAAGTTAATAATCATGCAAAATGAAACTNACAAAACAATAACGAAAAACATAACAAAAATAGTACAAACAACTCCCCCACACTTAACTCTTTGCTTGTCCTCAAGCAAACAAAACAAAAAGCAATTCGAGAAGAAAGATCGAAAAGTCCAAAGTTAATAATCATGCAAAATGAAACTCTCGTCTTCCTCCGGTTATCCATAAAACTCAACTCAAATTTGAAAACACGGTCCCCACAAAATGAGTTCAAACTAAACAAAAACTCGTCCCAAGTTATTCTACAAATGATTTACTTAATTCAAACTTCCTTTTTACAAATACACGTGCAAAAAGCTATAAATGGTTTACTCAATATGTAGGAAACAATAAGAACCAACCCAAAAGTCCAATTCCCTTTTTTTTATTATTTCTATTTAATGAGTCGTTTTTTCCAAATGAGAGTCGTTAGGACAATAATTACCTAGGTTTACCCTCAGAGTTTGTCCCCGAGTGTCCTAGGCCGATTTTCCATACTCATTGACCATATCTATCTCGAGTGAGATTATTCAGATCAAGCAGAGTCTAATCCTTTCGACTCTCACGAGCTCATTTTATTTTTTATTTTTATTTTTATTTTTATTTTTTTTTTCCGTGAGCTACATTTTTCCAAACAAGGTTTCCGAATGATTANGGTAATTTGGAATGAGATTTTATTGTTTTTTGTTAATTTGGAATGAATATTTACAGAATCCTCATTAACTTGATTTTTCGCTCTCATTATCTTATCCTTTCTCTCTACGCAATTTACCTTCTTTTGTCAACTTGATTTTCTTCTTAGAATTTTATTTTTGCTTTTTAATTATAAATTTCTCATTTTCTACTTGATTTTCTATTTAGAATTTTATTTTTGTTTTTTAATTATAAATTTCTCATCAGGAGGTGGAAAACGTGAAAAAGTTCTACAGCAATTTGAAGTCCTATAATTCTAAACTAAAAGCAATTAAAGAGGAGGTAATCAAGCATTTAAGCTAATTCTTAATGTAGTAAATGTATATCCATTTTCGTTATTCATGTTTTTTAGTTCATGGTTCATTTAATTTAATTACATTTTCTTAACTATTATCAGTTTATCACACAGATGATTAATAAATTCCCAATAAAAGAAGAGTCCCGGTTGGAAATAAGGAGGGTTAATTTCGGAGCGGATCTAACCGAGGATTATCGGGTCATCACGCCAAATCAGCATCCGTACATTCCCAATCCAACGGCCCAGCATGAGTTTTACTATTCAATTGGGCCTGAACAGACACGAGATTGTCATGCGTCCAATAGTGGGCCTACTACGTGCGCGGATTATGTGGGCCCACTCGGAATCGATCTGAATTTCCCTGCAGCTGAGGCTTTTGGGCTGGACTCACTGCAGCCATTGGATGGGGGTCAGGCCACAGCTGATAGACGGGCTGGATTTGCTGAGGCAAGGAGAAAGAGGAGAGGGCTAATGAGGGCCAAGTCCGTGAAGAGCGGTATTCG
>BKCP01006627.1:719-41508 GCA_008636005.1 Striga asiatica
ATAAGCTCTCGCCTCGCTGCTCAGTCGCGCAGAGAAAAGAAATGAAATAGGGAACCGAAGAAGAAGAAGAAGAAGAAGAGAAGGGAATCGGATTCTTGATTTATTTAATTGTAAAACGTATTTAATAAATACGTTTTTAATAATTTTTTTTTTAAAATTTTTCATTTAAAAACGTATAATAAGAATACGTTTTTCAGTATTTTTTTTAGTTAATTAAAAACGGATTCATTAAATCCGTTTTCAATTCATAAAATTATAACCGTTTTTAAATTCTTAAAAGGAAATAAATATTTTTTTAAACAAATATTTTTTAAATGTAAAACGGATAATGAAAATACGTTTTTCTAATAAATTGTTATTAGAAAAACGGATTGTAAAAATACGTCTTTTTTATTTTTTTCCACTCGTTTTTTTTTATTTTTCTCCACTTATTTTTTTTTTAGTTTTAAATAAATAAACTACCCGACATACTCTGGCCTTGAACTTCCAAATTGGACTATATAAAAATTATTTAAGTTGGGAAAAGTGATCATTTATCTCTTTTCACCTCATTTAGGCCTCGTTTATTAGGATGGATACGATGGGATAAGGTTGGTTAACCAACCTTATCATATGTTTACCAGGTTGTATAGGGATTAGATTTGTCTGATGTGTGAGTTGTGTGGTAGGTGGGTTCCACATCTTTAAAATGAGTTGGCAGGTTTGTTTTGTCCGCCCAATAAGTCTGGATTTTTTATCCCACCATTTGAATTCCAATTTTGTCTAAAAAGGTGGTTGCGAAATGATATTTATACCCCTGTATGTCAAGAAAATTACATGTATAGTCGTATATAATAAATTTTTGCTGTCTGAATTCTCATCTTCGTGCACGCCTCTTTTGTAAAAAGCACTAGCTATCTCCGCCCGTATTCACGCCCATCATCATCTTCTTCATTTTTTTTTATTTTATTGGAGTGGACTGTAACATTGTTAACCTCACAGGTGTCAATTGGTTCGTCTCCCGCTGGCCGATATCTGCCTATCTCCGCCCGTAATTGACGGCCACCATTTTCTTCATCCTTGTTTTTTCAATTTTTTTTTTCAAGCAGTGTTCTAACATAGGTCAGGTATCAATTGCTTCTTGCTCGACAATTTTTGCCCAAGCTATATCCGCCACTATTTCACGTGAATATTAAATCTATTCTGTGCTCCTCCATTTTATTTTTATTTTTTTTGTATTTTTTTTTTCTTTGTGCGATTGTTATATATCTGATGTGATGATTTACAAAGTTTTGGAATTGTATCAAATCTGTTCTGCGCTCGACGAATTTAGGGCAAAGAAAGGGGGAAAACTGCTCATTGAAGACATCTTACAATTTTTAGTGGAAAGATAAAGAGGGTAAAATTGACATTCCATGATTTATCACATCATGCAAAATAGGTTAGTAAACATAGGATGTGATTCAAAAAATTAAGGACTAAAAATGACAAATGCTGACTCAATGGACAAATAGTCTTATCCCACCATATCCCTATCAGCCTAGTAAACGAGCCCTTACTTATCTTGATGGATAAGACACTTTTATCCCAACGATATATTTTATCTTGAATTAATCAAGCATTTACTAATAGTTATATAAAATTCTGATTTCAATGAAAAGACAGATATATCCCCTCTTCTTTAAAAATTAATAATTTTTAAATTTATTATAAAGTTTTGATATGTTATATATCAAATTAGTAATCACATGATAAGCTTCGATTTGATATTTATATTGTACATACAAAATAAATAAATTATTATATTTTTTTATAATAAAAATAAAATAATCTATTAATATAATTTCAAAAACAAAATTATCTAAAATTACAATTTTTTTATGAAATATTTATTTTAAATTAAATAATATAATTTTAATTTAAATTAATATTTTTAAAATTCTCTAAAAACCCGACAACCAAGCGACTCTCAGATCTTCTTCGCGTCGCCTTCCTCGGCGTCTGTGCGGCGCCGGCCGGTGGTCGCTTTCGACTGCCGTCCCTCCTCCGATGCCTCAGACCCCTGGTATTGCCGTGATATGCTTGCGACGGTAGATCTACCCATCCCTTGTTCGTCGGAGCTGCGGCGATTGGAGGAGGCGTGCTTTTCGCTCGTCAATCGGACTGCAATTTGGGCATCGTTTGGCCTGTTGGTCTCAATTGTAGGTGAGCCCTCTTCCAATTTTGCTTTTGTTCCTGTCTCTGTCTATGAGGGCGATCGATGGGCTCGGGCGGTTCTGTTTTTTCCGGCGAAGCTCCGTTCGGGATCTTCTCGATTGGGTGCCGGTGTTTATACGGAGGTGCTGGTGGGTTTGTGGGTCGTGAGGTGGGGCGGGGCTCTGATGGTGAGTCGGAGCTGAGGACCCGACCGCCTCCTTGTTCCGGCTAGTGGTGTTAGACGGCGGGGTTCTGGTGCTCCTTAGCTCGGCTAGTGGTGTTAGGCGTGCTTGGGCAGTGCTAGAGTGGGAGTGGTTCGATGTTACTCCGGTTGAGGCGGGTTGTATCGTGGTTGGTTGATGTTCGGGCTCGACTCTTTGTATAGGCCTTATGGCAGTTTCGAGAGCCGTCCCCTAGACTTGGACTAATCTTGATATCGACTGTTCTCCGTTGGTTAGGGCTGGCTGATTAGCCGTGGAAGGGTATTTTTACTTAGCTGTATTTTTTCCTTCTTTTGCTTGTAGTAGTTTGGGTTGTTGTTCTTGTTTAGTGTGTCCGTCTTTGTGTTTGTGTTAGTCGTTGTGTTTTAGGTTTGGGCCGTTGGCCCCTGTGCGCCCGAGTGTCAAATTTATTACTCTGTGGGGGTCCGACACTCGGGTATTACTCCGTTGGGGGTCTTGTTTAGTTTTGTTGGTGTAGTTGGTTTCGTGTGGTTGTATTTTTCGTTGCTTTCGTGCGTGTTGCCCGAGAATTACCCCGTTGGGGTCGGCTCTAGGCGATCTCTGGATCTGCCTCTCAGTTTTCTAGTCTCTGGTTGTACTATTCAGCCTTTGGCTGCCTTTTCTTCGCACTTTGTGCGGTTTTTATTAATATAATACCTCTATCGTTTCGGAAAAAAAAAAAATAACATTGTTTAAATTAATATTTTTAAATTGAATAATATTATTTAAATTAAATAATTTTACATAGATTAAATAATATTTTTTAAATTCAATAAAATTATTTTAATTAAATAATATTATTTTAATTTAAGTGTGCTCATAAGGTTTCCCCTGACCGAAAGACCGATCGCGACACGATTGTAAGATTCAAATTTCAAACTATACCAGTTGGAGGGGTGCCAACACTTTGTCTTAGCTCTTGTGAGTTGTGAGAGGGAACTAAAACCTAGACTACAATTCAGAAATTGGTTCAACTAAGCCCTTAACCCAACATGTTTAAGCCGACACAAGATAGGATCCTATTAGGATAGTGGGCTTAGTCAGCCCAACATAGGTTGTCAACCAAAAAGAAAGATTCATCTTTTGCCTGATCCCTCAAGGGAGGAAGCAGTTGACCAGTGATGGGCATGAGTTATTTAAATGAACTAATTGTTGACGGGCGTTTTCGGTCAACGGTTAAAAAGTTGAGTAATGAAAAGGTAATGGGTAAAAGACGAAGAAATACGGTTTAATTATGATTTCATTAAAAGATCATGAGGTCGGCCTCTCGTACGAGGTCGGCACTTGCGATATACTTGCAGATTCTTACACGAATTCCTTACAAGTCTAGAGAGAGAAAATGTAGAGAGAGTTTTGACAGTTGGGATTCAACAACCCAAATTAAATGAAGTGGGCAACTCTTTATAGTGGCCTTAAATGTGGCACTATTCAGGTACTGTTCACCGGTCTTGTCGTACAGTATTCTTGCAGAGCAGTCCGGCGCCTCCCTGACAGAATTCAATGCGATTTGAGGTTTTTCTCATCATTATCTGACGGGCATTCAATGCACACATGGGGGTCATTTAATGCTGGCAGGCTTTATGTCTTGGCTAGAGGATGTAGGTCAGCAGGCTAGGATATCCCGTCCAATCACCAATGATTACTCTCCAAATGGCATTATTATACTGTTATCGAGATCGGCATTCCTCATTGGAGGTCCGTTCTGAGACTCCAGTTCAGCACCTTTTTCCTTTTTGCTCCTCCAGTCCCGGGGAGCCTCCCTCCAGATCGTCTCCTATCCAGGCCGGCACCGGAACTTAACTGTCACAAACGCCAGGCTAACGGACGGATCCGCGGGGGTGTCAAGGTCAAAAGGTTTCGGAGTCCAGCTCGGCACCTACGTGCTGGACCGGGTCTCCGGTTTGGGGGCAAAATCGGGTGTCAACATACAGGCCCCCGAGCTCGAAGAGGGTGCCCTCAGCATCCTCTGTGGGGTCGCAATCTAGGAGTACATCCGAGGTCGGCGCGTAGTTTTGACTTGGTGCAAAAATATTTCTCGTCGTCTCGTACGTCCTTCCACGACCCGAAACGACGGGCCATTTACTGCGTCGTGACCGTCACGCTTCCTGTCGATCATGAAAAGTCGCGCCGGTTCAGAGCCTTTACACGTGTCATTCGTTGAGTCGTCCGCGTCAAACGGCGTGTCGTTTCGGTGAAGCGGCAGCTTTTGGGGCGCGTGACACCCACGCGGCCGTCCATGAACTGTTGGATCGCTTCTCTGCTATTTGTCCCATTTTTGTTGCGTTTTTCTTACTTATTTTTCATTTCTCTTTCCCCCGTTTTAGGTCTTTTCATTCGTTTTTAGTTCGTTTTGTATATTATTGTGTGTTTTCCTTTATTTGATGTCTTTCTGTATTTTTTCGGTCGTTTCTCGTTTTTCTCCGCTTTTGTGTTCGTTTGTGGTGTGTAGGTCAGGTGCTTCGTCGACTGTGATTTTAAGGAGAAAAGTATTTTGGGCAAGCCTAATTTGTAGAGGGCTTCATTAGTGACAAGCAGAAAAAAAACGGAATCGAATTCCGTACCCAAATGAGCTCGAACGGGCCCCGAGAACAAAGTCGAGCAGCCAGCCCGGACCTCCGCGCCCGAACACCGCGCCGTGACGGCCATCACGCGTGTACTGTGGCTCTCCTATCATGCGCCGCGCCGCTGGGACCATCGCGCCGCGGGACCTGCCTTCACTCCACGCCGCGGGCCATCTCGTGCCACCGTAACGGGCCTTCAGAAATTGCACCATCGCCCGCCACGCCGCGACCAAGCCCACGCCGCGGCATACCACCTTCACCACGCCGCGACATCATCTCTCGCCAGCGTCGCGCCTAGACAGAAGCTACGCCCAGCAGATCGCCACGCCGCGGCACGCCCGTCACGCCGCGCCAGTCCACTCTCCACGTCGTGAAGGCCTTCTCACGCCGCGACACAGCCAGCTCTCGCGCCGAGCGTCCAATTCTCACGCCGTGCTCCATGACACCTATAAATAAATGATCGGGATCTCTCATTCGATATCATTCGCTCTCGACTCCAAAAACACGAAAACCCTACCCCTCTTTCTTCTCTCTCGTTTTTCATCGTTCTTTCATATTTTTGAACGTAGAACAAGGATTTGATCTTGGATTTTGCTATTGCTTTTGGATTCAAGTTTGTTTATCGGATTCAACATTGAGATTTATCAATCGTAAGATTTTCTTTTGACTTAATCATTAAATATGAATTCTTGGGTTATGATTGCTTGTGTTGATTATTCGATTATGAGTAGCTAAATCTCTATGCTAGGGATAGGGGATTGATGTTTTGAATTCGATTGCAATTATCATGTGCGTGATTGTTCAATTTGTACGAGTTAATCTTTTACTAGGGTTTTTCAATTGTCGGGCTCAAATATTGATAATTGTTGAAGGGTGACACTTCAACTTACAATTGTTTCAATTGAATTAGATTTATTCGTGCTTGAAATTGGGAATCTGTTTGATTAGACGGTTAACCACCCTCTAGTCTACTTTAATCGACTCTTAGAACCGAAAGGGGAGGAGTCGGTCGAAACAGACTCGTATGAACTAGGCTTGTTCGTAACTGTATTGCCTAGAAGCTAAATGAATTGTTAATTTGCCGTTCTAGTTTCTTCTCTTGTTACGAAAAGTTATTGAGAATGAGTGCTTGGACGTGTCGATTAGTCAAATCACTTAGCTGAATGATCACTTGCCCATTAATTGCAATTCGAACCAAAACGGATCTCCCCGATTCCCTAGCTACTCAAATCATAATTGTTCTTCGTTACTTGCTTTCTTTATTGCTTAATTTGAATTATCGCAGTAGTTCATAATTAAACCAAAACCAATCTTTGAATTAGTATGTTTAGGAATTTAATTTCTTTTATTTGAGTTTGAATAACGTGCAAAGTAATCCGGCTGACCTTCCTCGAGAGACACGACCCGGTGTTCGAATCTCTTGATTCTACTCCGGAAAAATATTTACAACATCTGCCAACCGTCGGATCGCGTCATAATTCTTTAAAATTCAAAATCTGTGCCACGTGTGACGCTGTGATTAGTTCTCGACTTATATATATATCCCCATTGTCTTCCTCGAGAAGCTTTTACGAGTTCTGGAATTTTTGAGCGACCTAATCTTCGAGCAACCGAGTTTTCGAGCGAGGGTTCAAGGCTAATTTCAGGGTTTTTCGAGCTTTTCAGTGATCTTCACACCGGTAATTCTATTTTTCCCGAAATCCTCCTTTTTATTTTTCGATTATGTCTAGTCCTTCTGGTCATGAGGCGAATCTCCCCGCCGGAGATGGCGGGTTCGCGGCGGAGGAGACAGGGGAGTTGGTGGTCTACTCCCCCCCGACGACTGAGACGGCGCAGCCACTCAGAGTTACTCAAATTTCGGCCGTCCGCGTTATGCCGGCGGCGGCGGCGGCGGGCCTGCGTCGTGAGGGACATTCGGACTTCCCCATGATCGAGATCATTGACCTCGGATCAGGTCAGTCTGATGCTGAGGAGGCCGAGAAGGAGACCGACTCCGTCTCTCCCGTTGAATTCGACGTCGACGCCGAGTTGGTAGAAGAGACGCTTCGAGGCGACACCCAAGGGAGAGAGCGGGTCCCCATGGCTCGTGAGGACGCCGAGGTCGACGCCACGGTCGAGGCCGCCACTACGGCTCCTTCGGGATGCTGGTGCCGTCCTCTGAGGGTGTGGCCGTCCGCTACTTCTGCGACCGCTTGGACAACCCCGTCGGTGTTGACCGACATTGACTTGGCCAAATTGAGAGGCAAGGCTTGCTTCAGCGCCGGGGTGAGGATCTTTGCTCCCTACGCAGGTGAGCGCATCCACTGCCCTCCGCCGGGTTGCATCGGCGTTTATCGGGCGAGCATCTTGCTCGGTCTCAGATTTCCACTGCCGGGGGCTGTGAACGATATCCTTCGTGACCTCGGCATCGGCATCAGCCAGCTCGTCCCGACGGCGTTCGCTCGGCTTATCGGCCTCATTGTCCTGTTCCGTCAGCAGGGGTGGGCAGACCCGACTAGTGCCGACGTGGGCTCCCTATTCGTTTTCAAGAAGTCCGGCGAGACCGGCAATTATTATAACTCTGTCGCCCTGGGCGTGGATAAATCATTAATTCATAGGGTCCCAGAGTCTCTGCACAGCTATATGCCGGAGTGGTTCTGGGTCGGCGGTGAGTGGAGGATGCCCGGCGGAGCTCGGCACCCGTCCACTGAATTCATCTCTGGCCCTTGTAAGTCATTTATCTATTTCGCTCTCGTTTTTCTGATTTATTGTCTTTCCCTGCTAACAGGTCGGTGTTTGCATTTCAGTCCACAATCCCCGCGTTGAGCCGAGTGACGAGCTGGTCGCGAAGGTCGAAACCTTGCTAGGTCTTGCCGAAGGGAAGCGTTATTACCGAGACCTCGTCGCGGAGGAGAGTTTGATCCAGTACAACCTCTGCCCCGAGTACAACAGCAAGTCCTTCGAGCCCGGTATCTCTTCATCCCTTTTGTGATATTATCTGGTCTTCTTTCCTTACTTGTCCTCACCCGGTCTTTTACTTGGACAGTATATTATCCCCTCCTTCGCGAGTGTGGATTCAGCTCGGTCAAAGAGGCCACCAAGTACGCGCGCACCAACCCCAATCCATTGAAGGGAAGAAAGATGGCGAGTCGCATGGATTTTCTGACCTCGAGGCAGGGTAAGAAGAAGGCCTCGGGGTCAAGCTCGGCAGGGACCTCGACCCCCGCCCCACCGAAACCACCTGCTGAGGTGGTTCCTCCGCGGGAAGCCCAGGCCCCCTCAGGTCCGGTGGAGGAAGAGGAGGGCACCGAGGTGAGGAACGAGGCACCTCCGCCTCCGAAGAAGAAGGTAACCGTGGTGGAGGGGGCCGCCCTGGCGAGCGAGTCGTCGGCCTTCGTGCACCAGGCCGGGTCCTCCACCTACATTCCGGTGAACGCGATCCGCAAGGCCAGCCTCTCCAAGAGTCTCGAACGGTTCCCCGACCAATGGTTCATCGACTCGGCGTCGGCTGTCCCGTTCGACCTACCCAACCCCTACCGTCTGCCTGGGGAGGTGTTGTCCGCGGCGCGTGCCGTGATGACTTCTTGGACCCCGACTGCCGAGACGGCGGTGACTATGCTTTCCCCGACACAGATCATACACCACTCGATGGCGTCTATGGGTCGGGCCATGGTCGAACTGGTTCACGTTGCCGTGGCGATGCAGAGGGAAGTCGCTGCCCGCGACAAGGCAGAGGAGGACTTGGCCACCTCCAAGGGTCGGATTAACGAACTGAAAGATGAGACCTGGAGGATCTCGACCCTGGAGAATGAGCTCGTCCTCCAACGAGGGGCTGCCGTCGTGGCGGAGAGGGCGGCCGCCAAGGCTGTCGAAGACTTAGCCCGTGAGAGGGCGGCGTGGGTCGAAAAGATGGAAGAGATGGAGATGAGGCGGGCTGTCGAGCTGTCCGAGAGCGAGAAGCGCCGGGCTGATGAGGTTCATGGGCTGGAAGAGAAGCATAAGGCCGACCTGGCCCATCTCGCCGAGCTGGCGGACTACGGCAAAAGGTGGACCTCTCAAGTTTGCCTTCTGAAGAAGGCCGCCAAGAAGATAGATGGCGAGCCCATCGCTCTTCCTCCTCCGGCGACCTTCGCCGAGGTCCAGGCCCAATACTTCGAGGAGATGAGGGAGAGCATGGATATCTCGGCGGCGTTCAACCTCTATTGGTTGTTCCAGCGGCTTGATGTCGGGGTGCTCTCCCTCGAGGATTTTAGGGCTATCCTCTCTGAGAAGGCGGGCCGGTATGACCTGGACTTCGAAGGCCAGATTTGCGAGGTCGACGCCGACAAGGCCGTAGTGGTTCGAAGACTTCGGGGTAGGGCCGACAACGTCATCGTCGGCTTTGAGAAGTTTGGCGCCGTCCCCTCCTTGCAGACGTGGCGGTTGGCCCCCGGGGAGCTTCTTCCGGGCTATATGCCGTTCATGCCCGAGGCCGACCCAGACCCCGAGTCCCAGCCGAGGCGCGGAGCCGTGGTGACCGTAGTCGCCGAGATGGAGGAGGCTGAAGAGGCTGCGGCCGCAGCGAAGGCGATGGCGGACGCCGAGGCGGGGGTTGGCACCTCGGGGACCAAAGAGGCCGAGGCTGAAGGGGCGACCAGTGCGGCGGCAGAGGCGGAGATCATTCCCGAGGGCCCCGACCTCGTCTCCTAAGGATCTTTATTTTTAATTT
This sequence comes from Striga asiatica, assembly GCA_008636005.1. Lineage (NCBI taxonomy): Eukaryota > Viridiplantae > Streptophyta > Magnoliopsida > Lamiales > Orobanchaceae > Striga > Striga asiatica. The sequence goes on from BKCP01006627.1 coordinate 10,364, forward strand.
GCCTTTAGTGGCCTGCGTGCCGCAGTGTCTTGGCCGCGTGTGGCCTTTTGAAAACAATTCGTTTATGTAGCAAATATTTTGACTTTATTTTGATTGGCTAGTCTACTTTTGTTTATGTTGAATAAATGTGTTCGCCGCTTTTAATTATTTACTTGTTGTGCGCTTAATGGCACCATTTGAAGCATGGCTTGAGTGTCGGGCTGAGCGTTCGTTATTTGGGTGACCGAGCCCCGCGGTCGGGCTCGACGCTTTTTATTTACACGGCCGAGCCCGAGATTGGGCTCGACACTTTTTATTTACTTGGCGCATTACCTTTCCAATCCGTTCGTGGGATCGGGTGATGGTTTGGCCATGTCGAGCTTCGCGTTCGAGCTCATCGTTCATTCCTTACATTGGCGCTGTGGCCTCACCGGGCTACTTTGCCGAGCCCGGCTCGTGCCGGCCGAGCCATCGTACTGGCCCGACCTGCACATAATTATGTGGCAGCTTACCTGACCGGTCTCGCGTTTGGACTCGAAGGTATTATTGGCCTGACTGGGCTTCCTAGTTGAGCCCAGCTAGTGCCGACCAGATCATCGTACTGATCCTGGTCGACACTTCGTTCCTTACGTTAATTATGCCGCTTCGACTCGACCTATACTTACTAAAGACAAACGTAAATACAACAAAATCATACATATTTACAGGGTTCATTCATCTTTTACAAAGTAAAATTACAGAATGAAAATACAAGATTGTCCTAGACCTACTGGTAGATCTTTTTCAAAAATGTTGAATTCCATGGGTATTGGTGGGGGGTGCCGTCCAGGTGTTCGAGACGGTAGGCCCCGTGTGGAAGGACCTCGCTGACCTTGTAGGGCCCTTCCCATTTCGGCTTGAGTGGTCCGGGATCGGGTCCTGTTACCCTTTTGAGTACCAAGTCGCCGACCTGATAGGAGTGGGACTTGACTTGTGAATTGATGTATCTTTCACTCCGCCTTTTGTACGCTGCGTTTCTGAGCTCGGCTTGTGACCGGTGCTCGTCTATCAGGTCGAGGTTCGCTCTCAACGACTCGGAGTTGGATTCTTCTTCGAAGTGAGTTACCCGGAAGGTTGGGGCGCCGAGTTCGACAGGTACCATCGCTTCGGTCCCATATGCCAGGGAGAACGGCGTCTCTCCCGTGGATGACCTGGCTGTGGTGCGATACGACCATAGTACATTTGGGAGTTCCTCTGGCCAGGCTCCTTTTGCGGCTTCAAGCCGAACCTTGAGCCCTTGTTTGAGTATTTTGTTCACAGCTTCGACCTAACCGTTGGATTGGGGATGATAAGGTGTCGAGAAGAAATGTTTGATGTCGTGCTCTTCGCAAAATGCCTCCAGCTTTTTTCCTTTGAATTGTCTTCCGTTGTCAGTGATTATCGAGTTCGGCACCCGAAGCGACATATGATGGATTTCCATAGGAAGTCGATCATTTTCTGCTCGGTGATAGTGGCAAGCGGCTCGGCTTCTGCCCATTTCGTGAAGTAGTCCACGACGACGACCGCGTACTTCACTCCGCCCTTTCTGGTAGGTAGGGGGCCGATCAGGTCGACACCCCACTTGGCGAACGGCCATGGGCTGAATATCGACTTCAGGGGTTGTGAAGGTTGGATGATGTTCGGCGCGCTCTTCGAGCTATGTCCAGGGCGTCATTTTTCAGGCTAGGCCAGTAGTATCCTTGCTTGAGAACTTTGTGGGCGAGGGCGTAGCCGCCAGAGTGGTTTCCGCATACGCCTTCGTGGACTTCCTTGAGAATGTACTCGGCGTTCTTCTCGTCTATGCATTTCAGCAGAGGTGCCGAGTATCCCCTCTTGAACAGTTCACCGGCCACGATCGTAAACCGAGCTGCCCGGGTACGGAGCTGTCTGGCCTCTCTTGGGTCAGACGGCAACGCATCGATCTCGAGATACGATCGGATTGGGACCATCCAGCTCGGTTCCTCGTCCGCGGAGGCCTGGTCGGCGCTCATCACGGAGATGCCTAGCACAGAGGGTTGTTCCTTGTGGGCGACTTGTACATACTCGACGCTTTCCACCCCGGCGCTTGAAGCGAGGCGGGCCAAGGCGTCGGCCTGCACGTTCTCCATCCGTGGAATGTGCTCTATTCGGGTCCGGAGTTTGGCTAACTTTTTCTTCACTAGTCCCAAATAGGGAACCAGTCTTGGTTCTTTGACCTCGAACTCTCCGGAAATTTGTTTAACCATTAGCATTGAGTCGGAGTATATGGTGAGGTCGGTCAGACTCATGGCTTCGGCCAAAGTGAGCCCGGATAGCAATGACTCGTATTCGACCTCATTATTGGTAGCCGGGAAGAGGTATTGGATCGAATGGCAGAACAGCCTTTTTTGGGGATCCACGAGGACGACCCCCCACCTGCTCGTCCGGCAGTGGAGGCCCCGTCTACGTACATCACCCAAGGTTCCTCGCCTTTCGTTTTCTCGACTCCCGGCGTGAACTTGGCTATGAAGTCCGATAGTACCTACCCCTTCATTGTTGTTCGGGGTCGGTACTGGATGTCGTATTGCCCCAGCTCCACCGCCCATTTGACCATCCGACCTGAAGTATCGGGCCGGTGCAGGATTTGCCTTAGCGGGTAGGCTGTGAGGACAGTGATCGAATACTCCAAGAAGTACGGTCTCAGTTTCCGCGCCGCGGTCACCAAGGCAAAGGCAAGTTTCTCCATCGGAGGGTACCTCAGCTCGACATCGTGGAGGGCCTTACTCACGTAATAGATCGGAAATTGGCCCGAGTCATCCTCCCGAATCAGGGCGGCACTTACGGCCACCTCAGATATTCCCAAGTACAGATAGAGCATCTCACCTGGGCGGGGTTTCTGTATTGTCGGAGCCTGGCTGAGGGTTTCTTTGATGGCCTCCAACGCTCTTTGGCAGGCCGGCGTCCACTCGAACTTGTGATTTTTCTTGATGGCGTCGCAGAAAGGCTTACAGCGGTCGGTGGACTTCGAGATGAACCTGCTCAGGGCCGCGAGTTTACCAGTCAGACTTTGAACGCCTTTGATTGATGTCGGCGGTCGAAGGTCTTGCACCGCCTTGATCTTCTCTGGGTTCGCGTCGATGCCGCGCTGGCTGACTATGTATCCCAAGAATCTTCCCGAACCGACGCCTAAGGTACATTTTTTCGGGTTTAACTTCATAGAATAATCGCGCAAAACGAAAAACATTTTATTGAGGTCGTTTACATGATTGGACGCGTACATGGATTTGACTAACATGTCATCTACATATACTTCCATACATTCACCTATCAAACTAGCAAACATCTTATTCACTAAGCGTTGGTAGGTGGCCCCGGCGTTCTTCAGCCCAAACGGCATCATTGTGTAGTAATAGAGCCCGCGCGCCGAGTAGAAGGAGGTATGTTCTTCGTCATCCGGATGCATGGGGATCTGGTTGTAGCCGGAGTATGCGTCCATGAAACTCATCAGCTCGTGCCCTGAGGTGGCGTCGACCATGTAATCGATGTGGGGGAGAGGATAGCTGTCTTTGGGGCATGCCTTATTCAGATCAGAGAAATCAATGCACAGGCGCCATGCCCCGCTACTCTTCTTCACTAGTACCGGGTTGGCTACCCAGGTCGGGTACCGGACTTCGCGGATGTATTCGTTGTCTTTGAGCTTGATCACCTCTTCTTCCAAGGGTTGTTGTCGGTCCGGGCTTAGCCTCCTCCGCTTTTGCACGACCGGCTTGACCGTGGGGGTCGACCTGCAGCCGGTGGCAGGCGACCCGCGGATCGATGCCGACCATGTCTTCGTGGGTCCACGCAAAGACGTCTGCATTTTCTCAGAGGAATTGGGTCAGCTCGGCTTTAAGCAGCTCCGGTAACTTGCTCCCGATTCGGAGTTGTTTTTGGCAGGTTTCTTCATCGACAAAGATGACTTCGACTTCGTCCATAGGCTCGGCCCTCTTTGTTTCCCGTTTCTCCTCGTATTGGGTCCGGGGGTCGAGCTCGTCCTCCTCCGTGATCGGCCCCTTGCCGGCGCTTCTTCCCCTGTCCATGTCGAGGTCGGCCTCGGGGCCTCCCTCAGTCTGGTCGACACCTTCGCCAACCGGGGGGAGCGGGCCTGTCTGGTCTTCCAGCATGCAGTCGCTTCCCTGGTTAGTGCCAACCACCCCGGCATCTGGGGTTGGGCTGCCTGCCTCCATCTCGTGTTTGGTGCTGGCTGGGTCGGCGCTTGGTGAGGTCAATGGGTTCGAACCTGTCTGGTTTCCCAGCATGCGGTTGCCCCCAGGACCATCGCGTGCCGACCCGATGTTCGTCGCCTCGGCGTCGACCAGAAGGTTTGCCGTATTAATCTCCGTGCGCGGGATAGTTAGAATGCATTCCCGCGCCTCTCTCTGATCCCCTCGGTGGGTCCCCTCTCCGTCGGAAGTTGGGAATTTGAGGGAATAGTGAAATATAGAGACGGCAGCCTTCAGCTTGTAGAGGGCCGTCCTCCCCAGAATGGCGTTATACTCGCTTGGGCAGTCCACGATCTTGCAGGTTTCCAGAATCGTCTTCGTGGGCTGCCCCTTTTCCCCGAACCGGATTGGCAGTGTGACCTGGCCGATGGGGGCGACGGTTTGCCCATTGAAACCCTGGATCCGCTCACGGCAGGGCTGCACCTCCTTCCTATCGATCCCCCTCTTCTTGAACGTATCGTAGTAAAGGATGCTCGCGTAGGCCCCGGTATCGGCCATGATGCGATGGATCCTTATCGCCATGATCGGCGCCGTGATCACCAAGGCGTCGGAGTGGGGGTGATCAAACAGGAAGGCGTCGTCATCAGTGAAGGAGATGGTGTTTGGGGTTGGCTCCGGCGTCGGTCTGTGGTCGGCGTGCATTACCCTCTGCCCAGCATGGTAGGCCTGACGGGTATAGGCCTTGGTTTGCCTCCTGGAGAGGAGGGATTCACTCCGACTCGTGTTGACGCGCCGGGTTGGGTAGTCGGCCGGGTCGACCCCGGTGCGTGGGGACCGATCTCTCTTTCTGCCCCTAGAGGTGCCGGCCTCGTTTTGATGGGTGGGGCAGAAAGTCATGATTTCATGGGGGCCAACCTGCTGTGGCTTCTTCCTTCGAGGATTCACGTCGGCATCCTCTTCACTGTCTGGGCCTTCCTCGAAGCGGCCTCCCTTCTTCCTCTTTTCTCTGGAGTGGGTGAACCTCCGGAGTTGGGGATCATCGATGAGTTTGAGCAGTGCCGAGATCAGGTTTCGGCACTAGTCGGTGTTGTGCCCATGCGCCTTGTGATAGGTGCAGTAGCGGGTCTTGTCCACCTTGTCCTTGTCAGTGAACATAGGTTTGGGGTCCAGCAATAGCCCCTTCGCCTTGATCTCCTCGTAGACCGCGGCGGCTCCCACCGAGAAGACGCTTTGGTAACTTTCGTTCAACTCCTCAGCCCTTTGTCTTCGATGAGCTCGGATTTCGGCGAACGATTTGCTCGGCTTCCTCGATTTTTCTTCCTTCGCCTTCGCTTTCGCTGGCGCCGACGTGGCATCAAACGTTGGGATGGACGAGGACTCTTCCGCCATTATGTAGTCCTGAGCGCGAGCGAGAAACTCCTGGTAGGTGGTCGGCTTGTTCTGACACAAGGACCACCTGAATAACGTCTTTGGCCTCAAGCCGCCCTGGGCCGTGATCAGCAGGGCGTCGGGGTGGCATCGCTCCATGTTCTGGACTCGGTCATTGAACCGAGCGATTTAGTCCTTCAGGCTCTCGTTTTCGCCTTGAACGATGTTGGAGATGGATTCCTTGGGGGCGAGATTGACCTGCGACTCGATGAAGTGCGACCGGAACGCCGACCTGAGCTGGGCCCAGGTGGAGATGGAGTGGGGGTAAAGGGAGTGATACCACCTCTGCGCCTTCGGCCCCAGTGTTAAGGAGAACATGCGACAGCGTAGGGCGTCAGAGGCACCATGCAGGTCCATCCACGAAGTGTAGAGACCAATGTGGGAGTCAGGGTCCGAGCTCCCATCGCAGAGGCCGAGTTGGGGTACTTTGATCTTCTTCGGAACGGCTTCTTGTAGGATGTCAGGGGAAAGCGGTGATGCGTTGTCTACGACTCGGGGAGTGGGTCGTATGCAAGGCTGTGGATAGGCTGGGAGTGACAGCTCACTCCCAGAGGGTTGCCGACCTTCCAGTTCGGCGATTCTGCGTTTGAGGGCCGCGACTTCCTCGGTGTCGCGCCCTATGGCTTTGCCCCGCCTGATCACCTCCCGGAGGTCACGGTTGGCTTGGCTCTTGTCACCTAAGCATTGGTGGACAAAGCGGCGGACGACCTGGAGGCTGCGCTCCGGGCGGCTCTCCCCCGTCTGCTCGGTAGGAGCCGGTCTGGTGCTTTTGTCACGGCGGTTCTGGGCCTCGCGGTTCGGTGACTGAGCCGTGGTTTTGGATTTCATCGGGTTCTTTTACCCCCCGGCCTCCTTTTCGGGAGTGTGGAGCAGGGTATTGCCGGGGTTTTTCGTGGGCACCACGGTGTTTGCCCCGACTGTCTGGCTGGTGAGGGCCTTGGCGAAGACCCCCCGAGGGCTTTGAGGACATCGGGGTGCTGCAAGGCCGCATCAAAGGTAGGAACTGGTGGAATAGGGACTATGGGTCCCTGCTGAGCACGACGGGAGGTCTCCCTGCCGTTGTGTCCACGGGGCTGGGAGCCGGACTGCTGGGTGGAGTCATCATGGTCGGATGAAGGCATTTTGAGTAGTTTTTGGAAGTGGAAAAAGTGGGAAAAGATGAGTGCGAAGTGGAGCTTCACAAGATCGAAAAATTGACACCAAGTAACTTATGGGCCCTCCTTCTAGCGCCAAACTGTTGACGGGCGTTTCCGATCAACGGTTAAAAAGTTGAGTAATGAAAAGGTAATGGGGAAAAGACGAAGAAATACGGTTTAATTATGATTTTATTAAAAGATCACGAGGTCGGCCTCTCGTACAAGGTCGGCACTTGCGATATACTTGCAGATTCTTACACGAATTCCTTACAAGTCTAGAGAGAGAAAATGTAGAGAGAGTTTTGACAATTGGGATTCAACAACCCAAATTAAATGAAGTGGACAGCTATTTATAGTGGCCTTAAATGTGGCACTATTCAGGTACTGTTCACCGGTCTTGTCGTACAGTATTCTTGCAGAGCAGTCCGGCGCCTCCCTGACAGAATTCAATGCGATTTGAGGTTTTCCTCATCATTATCTGACGGGCATTCAATGCACACATGGGGGTCATTTGATGCTGGCAGGCTTTATGTCTTGGCTAGAGGATGTAGGTCAGCAGGCTAGGATATCCCGTCCAATCACCAATGATTACTCTCCAAGTGGCATTATTATACTGTTATCGAGATCAGCATTCCTCACTGGAGGTCCGTTCTGAGACTCCAGGTCGGCACCTTTTTCCTTTTTGCTCCTCCAGTCCCGGGGAGCCTCCCTCCAGATCGTCTCCTATCCAGGCCGGCACCGGAACTTAACTGTCGCAAACGCCGGGCTAACGGACGGATCCGCGGGGGTGTCAAGGTCAAAAGGTTTCGGAGTCCAGCTCGGCACCTACGCGCTGGACCGGGTCTCCGGTTTGGGGGCGAACTCGGGTGTCAACAATAATATTTATTAAATTAATATTTTTAAAATAAATTATATTATTTTAACTTAAATAAAATTATTTAAATTAAATAATATTATTTTTTTGGGAAAAAATGGAAGAAAAATACCCCACCAATTTGATGGAATTGAATTATTCAGCCACATATGCATCTTCGCGTGGGACCCACTTGCCACATACATGCCACATAGGCTAAATCCTAGTTCCAATCATGTATAGTAAACGCAGGATAAGGTTGGTTAAGGCCGGTGTTACATCCAATCCTAATAAGTAAACGAGCCCTTTGATGTTGTTTTTAGGTGGAAATATGCAGTTGGGGTACTTTTAGATGCCAACCGTATCTTTTTTTTTTCTCACAAAATGACAGGATTAAAGAACTTAAACCTACAATACAGCGTCCGGGAGGCCAACTAGCTCATATAAGAAAAATACAGAGGAAGAACCACTTCCTATATACCAGAAAGAATTTAGATCTATCCCCGACAGATGCAGGGGCTCTGAAAACCGGTGATAAGATCCAAACCTCAATGCACAAAGGAACCTGCTACAAAGTAAAAGAACAAACTACTCAAAATTAACAAACAACTGCACCTAAGGGGCCTAGTTTGTTAAAAAAAAAACCTAAGACAAGGAAAGAACAACGGAAAGGAAATAAAGAAAGAAAACAACAACTAGAACTAGTATAGACTAGCAAATTTTGTCCAATCCCTCCAAGCTATATCCTCTGTAGCTTTTTCAGGCCTTAGAGACTATACATATTTACAAGCTCCATAAATAGTAATAATTATTTGAGGCATTACAATCTATCCTCTTTAAAATATTTCCATCTTCGGAAATGCCAAAACTATACTTAAATCCAACTCGACTATAAACTTAGAATCAAAAAATACAAAGATATTAATCAGAACTGAAACTCTGGGTAACGAGCTCGGATCTCCTCCTCTCGCTCCCAAGTGGCCTCGGCCTCGCCGTGGAGACTCCAGCGAACTCGAACTAGTGATACGTCTCTGCTCCTCATTCGTTGAACCTTTCGGTCCAGAATCGCTATCGGCTGCTCCTCGTAAGTCAGACTCGGCCCGAGTTCGAGCTCGCTATAGCTCAACACGTGCTCGGGGTCATGCACATAATTCGTCAGCATCGACATATGAAAGACGTTGTGCACACCCGAAAGCTATGGAGGCAACGCCAAACGGTATGCTACCTCACCCACTCGCTCGAGGATCTCGAATGGGCCTAGGAATTGGGGCTGCAGCTTCCCCCTCTTCCCGAAGCCAACCACGCCTCTCAATGGCGTGACCTTTAGGAAGGTCTTATCTCCTTTCTTGAACTGTAGATCTCGTCTACACTTGTTAGCGTGGAACATCTGTCGATCCTAGGCCACCTTCATCCGCTCTCGGATTAAGGCGACCATTTCCACCGTGTGCTTGATCAGCTTCGAACCGAGAACCTTTCATTCCCCAACCCATCCCAATAAAGGGGAGATCGACACCTGCGCCCGTACAAAGCCTCATACGGCGTCATCTTGATCGACGCATTGTAGCTGTTGTTGTAGGCGACCTCGATCAGTGGTAACAACTCCTCCCATGTGCTACCACCACTACAAGAAATCTATCAAAAAGTGACAAATTTCCTGTGACGAAAAAAGAATTGTCACCGTATGTAGCCTTATGGTGAAGAATTTTAAAAATCGTCATTAAATCATTGCATACGACGACGGTTGCTACATGCGTCATCTTAGAATTAATTTTTCGTCACATAAACGTACTTTTCATGACAATACATCTCACTTTGTAACCTAAACATGTAAATTTGTCACATTTGTATAAAAATATTGTCTGTGACGGATGACTTCTCGTCATAGTTTGTCAGGCAACAATGACAAAGTATATTTTCATCACCGTTAAATAGAATTTTATGACGTTGTTTATTTTCATCATTAAATCACATTTTTAGTGACGGATTTTATTATGACGGATAATATTTAATCACAATTTGTAAGCTAATATGACAAAATATATTGTCTGTCGCAAATGAATATCTTTTTTATGACACCACTTATTTTCGTCAGTATATTATATATTTTATGACGATTCTATGCGTGACAAATTATATTTTGTCACAATTGTGTTAGTAACAATGACAAATGTAAATTTCGCCACCAAAGATTATTATTTTATGACATTATTTAATTTCGTCACTGACTTCAAATAATTTATGACGATTCTATTTGTGACAAATTATATTTTGTCACAATTGTGTTGGTAACAATGACAAATTTAAATTTCGCCACCAAAGATTATTATTTTATGACATTATTTAATTTCGTCATTGACTTCAAATAATTTATGACGATTCTATTTGTGACAAATTATATTGTCACAATTGTGTTAGTAACAATGACAAATTTAAATTTCGCCACCAAAGACTATTATTTTATGACATTACTTAATTTCGTCACTGAATTCAAATCATTTATGACGCTTTTCTTACGACGAATGATTTTTCGTCATAAAATTTGTTACGAAAAAATGATGAATTTTATTTTTGCACCAAAGAATATTCTATACATGACACCTCTACTTTCGTCCTTAAAACCACATAATATGTTCGTTCAAGTTGCTCTTCTGACGAGTTCGAGTAGGCGAGTGAGCTGTCGGTCTGAAGTCAGGGGCTTGGCTCCCTATTCTCTCTCTAGTGAGTGGTCGTGCTGCTGAAGTCGACAGAGGTGGTGGGTAGGGTGGTGGGCTTCGATCTCCTGGGTTTTCCGTGGTGACATACATATGAGGTTCCGAGTCATCGGTTTGGGTCGAGTTAGACCGGGAACCGGTCACATGATCGGTTCGATTTTTTAGAATGAATCAGTTGCTAGCAAACGAATTAAAAATCGATCAACGATCGGTTGAACTGATCAAATTCAGTTAATATCAACTGATCGAACAGGTACGAACCGATCCTATGTTTTTTAAATTAAATTTAATATATTTAATTATATTATTTATATACATAAAAAAAACACATTTTTAACTATAATAAATATGTATAAATTATTATTAATTAGCTTAAGTATTTGAATGATTTAAGTTAACATAATATTTAATTAACAAATTTTTGTATATATTTATTATATAAAATAATGACATTTATTATATAAAATAGCATGTCATATGCCTTATTATCTTATTAAGTAATAACCTAAAATTTCTAAAGTGCCATTAAGAATCCAAAATATAGAAATTATTAAGTGTATCAAAATTCATCTCGTCACTATCAGTTCCCTAAAAATCAATGTCTTGAGTCTCCTTTTTCCCGTAAAAAGTCACTTCTTCTTCATCTTTTCTTATGTCAATTTCGAAGAAATCACGGAAGTAACCACAAAATCAGTTCATCTTTTCAACCTAAATCCCAGACCCAAAACACTGTGTCGATCTAATCTCTCAATTTCAACCTAAAAACTGAATCAATTTCACGAGGGAATAGGAATTAAATCTTACGCCATTGATGACGTATGCCACTTGGTGCTCGAAAATGTCGGCGAGGACGAGGACGGAGTCGGAGATCGTGCGTTATCTGGAGGTCGACTAGTCGGTGGAGGGTGAGGTTGTGGGTGGTGTGAGCGGACGGCCAACTCTGTAGCGTGGGGGAGTAGGTGGTGTGGTCGAGGGACAACCACTTTTCGATGGAGGTCCGGTGGTCGGTCACGCCGGTGCAGAGGCTCGGTAGAGACATCATCATGCCCAGAAGCTCACCGGCTCAGATTTCTGCAATTCTTTCCTGAACCAGATGCAGAGCCACGAGATGCTGGCCAAGTTCCTCCAAGCCGCAGATGGAGATGGTGATCTACGACATCGGCAACATTGGGGCTTCTTAGTGAACTGCCTTCTAAAGACTCTTAGTCGATGAAAGATTCATTCGAGCCATTTGGATGCTGCCCGAGCTCGCTGTCCTGATGAAGAGGAGATTTGACTGGTGTTTGCCCGATTATCTTATCGAGAACTGCCACGTTAGCAGAAATGGCAAGTCGTGGGATCAGAGGATCGGTAAAGTGCCCATCCGGCTCTCGACCCTTAAGATTGACTTATAATGGAGAGAGTCGAGTACATGTTCAACGTGGAATACAACATGTTCAGCCTCAGGAGGAGCAAGGAGAATTTCCACCTCATAATGTATCTGCTTTCCTGGATATGGGATTTGGTTAGGATGAGGAATGATAGGTTGAGAGTGGCTGGTTAGGATGAGATATGATAGGTTGAGGCTTGTGGAGGGACTTAAGTGTAAGTATTAGTATAAGTTCATATTGAGGTAACAATGATTAGTTGAGCATTGTAATTGCGGTTCTACTATGTATATGCATTATGTACTATGTCATTTGGTCTTTTTGGTTGTACAAGGAATATGGCATATTGGATTTTGCTTACAAGGTGCTTGTGTAAAATGGTTGAGTGCTTTGATTTGTGTTATTTGTCTGGTTTTGACTGAAAGTTGCGCTTCATTTTTGTTCAAGAATGCTAAATAAAGTTAATATGAAGATGATTTAACAGGTTTGAGTTGGGACTCTGTACTTTGTGCTGGTGTTGTAGTGAATGGAGTATGTGATTCGAAGCCTGAATTCAATTTTCAGCTGTTTCCAAACCTGGGCTTTGCATATCTCCTTGTCAGATGTTTTTCCTATATATCTGCCTTGGCTTTATCATATTGGGTGCAATTGGAATATTGTCCTTCATTTTCAGGATGCTCCAAAACAGAAACAGGTCTAGAGAATTATTACAGGAGCAAATACATTCTCACAGACATTGAAATATTGTCCTATATATCTGAATTCAATTTTCAGCTGCAATTGAAATATTGTCCTTCATATTCAGGATCCTCCAAAACAGAAACAGGTCTAGACAATTATTACAGGAGCAAAAAACATTCTCACAGACATTGACATTGTTCATCCACATTGGATATAATTTTTTTTTCTTTCCTTTTTTCCCCGGCACTGCTGCTTACCTTTTTTTATTTTTTTCGAAACGGATAAATGATTCACTTAAACGAAACTCGAAAGCGTACAACGGCATACAACTGAATGCAATCCAAACTCCGTACTACCAACCTAGCAGGAATCAGGAGATGGGTAAACCAGAAAAGGCGTTGTCCCATAAGAAACTAACCAAACACTAAGCAAGAAATTTAAAGAAAAACAAAAACACCGCCAAGCACCAAAATAGCGGCCCTACAGAACTAGCCAAAACAAAAAGGCAAAAGCCAAAAAACAAACAAAACTATAGATAAGAGAAAAAAAATAAAATAGGACAAAAAAGAAACATCAAGATAGAACCAAAAAGAGCAAAAAGAAACAAAATAGGACCAAAAAGAAACAACAAGATATAACCAAAAAGAGGAAGAACAAGCCAACAGCACCCAGCAAAAGCAAGACTTTCCCCTAACTTAGCTAGAGTCAACTAAAACTAACTTTGTGAAGTTGTGCTTCTTCAGATATTTGTTTAATGAAAAAAACGAAAACCATAAAACCATCAAAGCTAAAACCCGTTAGATTCAAACAAGAACAATGAAACTATAAATCATGAAACCCATTGGATTCATAAATTCTAAATTCAATAACTTCTTCATTCAATGTAGACAAACCATTAACAAATACAAAAAACAACCGTCAACGAACAAACAGCTCTAAATCCCTTCACCAAAAACCTAAGAAAAATGAAAAAAAAAAGTCAAAATTATCACAAGGATTCCGGAACTCACTAGACCTTCTTGTGCGAATTTTAGGGGAACTCTCCGTCAGGCGAGGGTGAGAACTCCACCGGCAGCTGTGGATCTGCCATATCCCCTAACAGCAGTCCCACCACCTCCCACCATCGATCGCCTACGAGATAATATTTATTATAAATAAGGAGAATAGGAAAAAAAATCAACTAAAGCAAGAATACATTAGAAATCAAGTATATTTTCACATACCAAAATAAAATGAGATTTACAGATAATCAAATGTCAAGGCCCCAATCATCATCGTCACTCCCATTATTAGAATTGTGGTTCTTTTGAGAATCTTCTTCACTGCTACAATAGTCAACCAAAGTGTCATCCAACTCATCTTCGTTCTCGATGTCATCTAGGCGTACAACCTCACTAACTTCATGTGAGCTTTCTATTATTGTATCGGCAATATCTTTGGGATCTATGTCCTTTCTATTCAGCAACTCTATTTCATCAAGACTAATGGTAAGCACATCATTTGCATCATTCGTCTGATATACTTCATCTTCCACAGCCAAGATATCATCAACATCCATTTCTTCATCTTGCATTTCATCAACATCATAAACATGCCTATGTTGGAATGGTTGTACTACTTGCCAATCATTTCCTAATTTAGGGTCTTTGATGTAAAAAACTTGTCTTGCTTGATTTGCTAGTATGCAAGAATCATTCTCATACCACTTTCTACTAACTCTAACGTTCACACTATTTCCGTCCTTCTGTATTCCTGGTCTTTTTTTGCTCCCAAGATCAAACCAATCACATTTGAAAATGGTAACATGCCTATCTTTCACATAATCAAGTTGAATTATCTCGCTCATGACCCCATAAAAATCAATGAAATCTTCTCCATGGTTACCTTCTACTACAACCCCACTATTCTGAGTTTTACGCCTATTATCACGTTCCTTAGTTAGAAACCTTACTCCATTTACAATGCAGCCGGAATATTTTCTCACACATTTTTTAGGTGCACAGGCCAGAGCATACAAAGACTCATGTGATTTAGATGGTTCTTCATGATATAACAAGGTCATCTGAAAAATACAAATAAAATTCTTAAAAATATAATGGAGTTAACTAAAAAAATAGAGATATATAATTAACAAGATAACTTTACATGTTTTTTAACCATGCAGGAAATGGATCTTTGTGGCTTTTATCTATATTTTCACAACCACCCAATAGAAGTTCCTTTCTGTGCTTCCTACAACAAGTAACAATATATATGTGTTAGAAAATTATAAATACTTATATGTTATATGTTGTCTTTTGTGCGTAAGATATAATCACGGACTTACTCAAGATATGGTTCAACCTCTTCACAATTTTGGAAGACAAACCATTGAGTCATATTAAACTCCTCTTCGGACAATTCCACAAAGCTTGCTGCTCCAAAATGCCGACATTTTTGTGAGAAAATCGATAGGCTATCATCAAGCATGACATCAACATTTCTCTCATCTCTATCAAATCTAGTTTCAATTCCACGCAAATAAATAGAGCAAAAAGTCAAGCACTCTTTTGCTATGTATGCTTCTGCAACTGAACCTTCTGGATGAGCTTTATTGTGCACGGTTTGCTTCAAATCACCTAAAAACCTGTAAAATTTAATAAAATGTATTTTACATTACAATCAATCAAAACATTATCCAAATTTATAAAGATAAGAGATACCATAGTTTAACTTATTACCTTTCAATGGGATACATCCATCTAAACTGAACGGGGCCACTGAGCAATGCCTCATTGGGTAAATGAATAGACAGATGAACCATGACGTCAAAGAAAGCAGGAGGGTATATCTTTTCAAGTTTACACAATATAATGACTATATCTTCTTTCATTTGCTCTAGTTCAGTTTTTCTCAACTTCTGGCATCACAAACGTTGAAAGAAATGACCCAACTCTGCTAATACGTCACACACTTCCTTATTTAATGATCCCGAATTCCAGTGGGAATTATTCGTTGTAAGAGTACATGACAATCATGGCTTTTCAATCCAGATATCTTTTGATCACGCG
Source organism: Striga asiatica (assembly GCA_008636005.1). NCBI lineage: Eukaryota > Viridiplantae > Streptophyta > Magnoliopsida > Lamiales > Orobanchaceae > Striga > Striga asiatica. Next base: position 25,747 of record BKCP01006627.1, read on the forward strand.
AACTCACACAACGAGAGATATTTGATGCATACCCATCTGGAAATTTTACGGACTTTAGAAACTCATAAAACTCCTGTTTTTCTTTTTTATTCATAACATAACATGCAACATGCACTTCTCTTGGTTAAGTGCAGCTCCTTTCGAATTTTCATATCTTCCAAGTCTTGTCTTGCCTTGACGGTGTCTTTCGTTTTTGAATCTAAATTCATCAAGGTTCCTAATATACTCTCACATATATTCTTCTCAATATGCATTACATCTAAGTTATGTCTTAACTTCAACTTACTCCAATAAGGCAAATCGAAAAATGCTGCGCTTTGTCCAGTTCAATTTCTCCAGCTTTCTTTTCCTCTTTTTGCTGCTATGCTTTCCTGGATTCGTTTTTGGTATTCTCTCCAATTGCATTAATATGTCCTCTCCTATTAAATCTCTAGGTGCTTCGCTATCTTCTCTCTTCCCATTGAATCTCCTACTTCTTCTCCAAGCATGATCTTTCGGTAAATAACGTCGGTGCCCCATGTAACATATCTTATTTCTCAATCTCGAAGAATAAGTGTTCTCATTACAAACTGGACAAGCCATATACCCTTTAGTACTCCACCCAGATAGATCGCCATATGCTGGAAAGTCATTTATCGTCCACAAAACAGCAGCATGCAATTGGAAATTTTCTTTACGGGAGACGTCATATGTTTCTACTCCATTAACCCACAATTCTTTCAACTCTTCAATTAATGGCTGTAGGTAGACATCAATATCTTTTCCTGGTGTGTTCTTCCCTGGAATAAGCAACGACAACATAAAATATGGTTGCTTCATACAATCCCAAGGGGGGAGATTCAATGGGGCGAGAATCACTGGCCACATGCTATAAGTGGAGCTCAAGTTTCTAAATGGATTAAAACCATCTGCAGCTAAAGCTAGTCTGATATTTCTGGGATCATTTGTAAACATAAGAAACTCTCTATCAAAGTCCTTCCATGCCATAGAATCTGCCGGATGCCTCATGTAATCATCATTAATGCGTTTTTCCTTATGCCAGACCATCTTATTAGACGTTTTATGAGATATGAAAAGTCGTTGAAGTCTGGGTGTAAATGGGAAGTACCTTAAGATCTTTTGTGGTATCTTTTTGCCTACACCATCATTGACTTTCCACGGAGAAGTTTTGCAAATAGGGCAAATCTCCAATTTCTCGTTCTCCTTCCAAAATAAGGCACAATCGTATTTACAAGCATGGATGCATTTATATCCTAATCCCATATCTCGCAAAAATCTTTTGGCTTCATAACAAGAATTTGGAAGTGTCTCGCCATCAGGAAAAGATAACTTCATTAACTTCAAAATCATATTTATTGTTTTATTACTTAGTCTATTATACACTTTCAAGTGGAGTAATTGGATGATAAATGAAGTCCTTGAAATCTTTTTACATCCTGGATACAACACCGTCTTCGCATCCATCATCAATGACTCGAGATATGCTGGAACACCATCCGTACTACTGTTATTATTTTTGGAATTCGTACTGGTTTGATATTTCTCTGCAAATTCAAATAGCATGTCACTAATACCTTCGTCTTCATCTTCAACTTCATCTTCATCATTGTGATCTGATGACTCTCTGTTGATTCCATAATTAGCACTAGTATATGAAATTCCTAGATTATTCGAACGTAGTTCACCATGATAAAACCATGTGATGTACCCCGGATCCATCCCACGCATCATGATATGACTTTTCACTGTTTTTTGATCTTTCATTGATAAATTCAGGCAATCTGTACAGGGGCATCGAATATCACATTCATTTCCCATATGAGATTCAACAAACTTCATAAATGTGTTTACTCCATCCAAGTAAACTTCAGACCATTTAGCTTCTCGCATCCAACTTTTGTCCATTTCTTGCTCAACCTAAAACAAATCATATAAAAAAATAAATCATAATGTTTTCTCCCAGATTAAACAAAAAAAAAAAAAAAAAAAAAAAAAAAAAAAAAAAAAAAAAAAATGTACCTTGTAGAGACTTGAGATGGAATTGAGAATTTGGGAGGGAGACGAAAAATTGGGACTCCCTTGACTGATAACCCTCTCAAGCAGAGGCTTCTTGACGAGTGAGAGCTGAGATCAGCGGAGGAGACGACTGGGACCTGGGGTTGGAGAATATTTGGGGGTCTGGGGCGATTAAGGATTAGGAAACGATTTGGGCCTGAGGCGATTAAATTTCAGATGAACTAAGAAGATAAGATGAAATTTGGAGAACACTGGAGACGAGCGGGGCTGCAGGGTTAATTCTGTGCCTTCCTGTTTTGCCTTTCCTTAAAATGTTTGTTAGTTACAATAATAATAATACTACCATATTTACTATATCATATGTATAATTTATTCAATTAATAATATTTTTGTATGTAATATATTCATATGTAAAAAATGTAATAATATTTTTATGTTTATAAAAAAATTTAAAAAGTGAATTTCCAATCGAATCGTTTATATACCCTTGTCTTAAGCGAATTGAATATGAATCATGCATTAATTTTATTGTAAATCGAATACGAATAAGAATAACATAAGTTTAAAATCAAAGCGAATCGTATTCGATTTACAACAGAATAAAAATAACATAATTTTATATATGTTATTCTTATTCGTATTCGATTTACAATAAAATTAATGCATGATTCTTATTCAATTCGCTTAAGACAACGGTATATAAACGATTCGATTGGAAATTCACTTTTTAAATTTTTTTATAAACATAAAAATATTATTACATTTTTTACATATGAATATATTACATACAAAAATATTATTAATTGAATAAATTATACATATGATATAGTAAATATGGTAGTATTATTATTATTTGTAACTAAAAGTAGTCGATATGTCTAGATTTATTTTTTCGCCGGTTCGCTTTGATTTTCGATTTCNATTCATACTACATCTCGTAAGATTTTAAGCATTTTAAATAAAACTTCGAGCATTGACCAAAGCATCAAATGCATGCATTAATTTCTGTTATATTTGTTAAATTGATGAAGATCGATATTCAAATATAATATAGTATAATATTTTTGTTTTTAAAGTATTAATATAACCTTTTATGTCATTCTAATTATAGAATAGAATAAGACTAAGATCAACATCTATATATATATAATTGCTGGAAAGCTTCAATAAATTTTATTCAGCCAGCAATTAATAATAATATAGGTTCATTTAATAAAAATAGGTGTTCAATTAATAAAAATATGTAACTTTCAGTTACACAATTTATTTTGACAGATCCCATTTATGTAACGTCCTTTTATGTCCTGAAATACAAAATATTATTTTTATTTTTTAATACTATATATTTTTTGGTATTATATAAATACATATTTCACAACTAATTAAAAATAACTATAAATATCTCTATTTTCTATTGCAGTCATACAATAATAAAAAATATTTTTTCGGATATTACAAAGATGCATCAAATATTTTGAAAAATCAAATCCCGGAGTCACGAGTCGAAAAAATTTAACGATAATGATTTGTTGTGATGGGGATTCTGACGATAGCAAAACCATAAATGTTATATATAAAGGAGTGTTTAATAATATTTAGAGTCACCTTTTTAAATTATTTTTTCTCATTTCCAAAGTTATGATTTTTATTTTATTTTATATTTTTAATTACTTTCTCTTCTGTTATATCGATTTTCGTGCAAATGCACGGGGTAAAACTAGTATATAATAAAAATACACTTTTCAATTAGTTAAAAATCAAGTATTATTAAACATGAAAATTAATTGAAGTTTAATTATTACTATATATGTTATTACGTAATTTAAAAATACTCAAATTATATGATTAAAGGTGACATATATAAGATCTATGAACAAGACACATCTAATATAATGATAATTTGTTTCTTAATTCAGCCCGTTATGATGTGGGACTGATTGAACGAATTTGGTTCTCGGTACGTATGTTTGTTAAATCTCAAGAATCATACCAAATCATTTATATTTCGTTTCGAATCAAAGAAAGTTAAATGGTTAACGAATATTTTTCGGCTCTTAGTCGAGCTAACAAAGTTTGAATCTCAACTAAAGAGAACTTAAGATCAGTGTTCTAAATACCGGCCATTACGATATTTAAAACATGGCTTAAGATAATCTGAAGCGATTGGATTAGACAAAGTTTGATATTAGTCAATATATATGTGTGTGTGTGTGTGTGTGTGTGTCTGTGTTTGTGTGTGTTTGTAAAACACGTTAATTGACATTTGCTAGCTAGAAAAATGAAAAATTAAAATGTGGAGATCTAATACAATATATTGGTAATAATAATCAAGTGATGGGTCGTTTGTTAGCCTAGACAAGATAAGATAATTTTTATTTTGAGTTTCAAGATTAAATTGTGGAGATCGAATATGTTGCACATTTGATGTCTATGACTGTTCTGAGATAAGATTTCTATTTTTTCAAGGTTTACAGAACTAATATATTTTTACATTATATAAAATATTTAATTAACAAATTATTATATAAAATATTATGTCATATGCCTTATTAAACTTATTTTTTATTTTTTTTTTGCAATATTATTAAACTTATTAATAGCCTAAAATTTCTAAAATGCCATTATGAATCCAAATTATACCAATTAAGTTTTTAAGTGTATGAAAATCCTTCTCATTCTCATCACTCAGCAAAAAATGTCGGGCAATGTCTCTACCACATACCAATTGTCTTTCTCCAATTTCAACCTAACTTGCAGACCAAAGCCACTGGTTCGATCTCATCTCCTAATTGCAACCTAAAAACTGAATCAATTTCATGAGGGAATAGAAATTCAATGTAGAATTCGATCTCATTTCCCAATCTGATTTCCCAATTGGTGCTCGAAATCGTCGGCGAGGACAAGGATGTAGGCGGAGATCGTGTGCTATCTGGAGGTCGACGAGTCTTGCATCTACGCTCCACTACCCAAAGCCAGTCCATTTTTAATTGCAACACAAAATCCCAAGCAGCAAGAAACTATTTTTATGAAAGCATTGATTGTGCATCTATTCCTTTTTCAAGGGGTGGGTTGAGTTATTTGATATGGATCCAGTTCCGTGGTTTGATAATTTCCTATGGAACCATGATTTACCTATGATCATGGGCTGTGAATGGAGCAAGGTTTTTGCAACAGTTCTTTGGCGCTTATGGAAGCGACGGTGCGAGGTTGTTTTTGAAGTCGGTGGAGGATGAGGTTGGGGGTGGTGTGACCGGACGGCCGAGTCTGCAGCCTGGCGGAGCAGGTGGTGTGGCCGAGGGACAACCACTTCTCGATGGAGGTTCGGTTGTCGGTCACGGTGGTGCAGAGCCTCACCAGAGACCTCATCACGCCCATGGTGATCAGGCACCACAGGTACCTGTTGTATACAATAGAAATTAAAAAATTAAAAGAAAATTATAATTTTTATCTACCAAAACAATTAACGGGACAAAAATTTTTGGCGCTCAAAATTCAGCTTAATTAGGAATTTATTTATCTAATCAGGGTATAGAAACAAAGGGTTTAATGATTTCGTGCCTCCGTCAATCTCTCCCTTTTTTATTCTGCTCAAATATATATACCCAAATAGGTTTTACTTAGCAATACATCAAAAAAATAGTTGCAAACACACGCCTCCCTACAATCTTTTCCTGGTGAAGTTTTTTCATCGTTTATGTATAAAATTTGTGTTTTTACAGATTTTTATATTGGATCACCTTTATTCTGATTCTATCTTTGTATAATCAAAATATGTGACTCTATCTTTGTATAATTATAATAGCTGAAGGTGTAAACTTTTGTGTTTCATATTCTGTTTCATATTCTTTTTCATATTTTGATTCTGTGTTTGTATAATCATAACAGTTGAAGGTGTAAACTTTTGTGTTTCATATTCTGCTTCATATTCTATTTCATATTCTGATTCTATCTTTGGCTCCCCCCTTATTCTGATTCATTTTCTGATTCTATCTTTTCCTGGTGATGAAGTCTATATTTATTAGTGATGTATAAATTTTTTGTTTTTACAGATTTTTTTTCATCTTTTATACACTTAAAAGGCAACTGAAGGAGTAATGTTTTGTTTATTATTAAATCTTACATGTGTTATTTTCTCAATATTTTTCATATTCTGTTCTTAGGGAATTCTGAGAACTATATATGTGTTCTTTATTCAATAAATAGGCACTTTCTTTTTATGTATTTCATAGTTCTTCAAAATTGGTTTTGCAGTGATAAAATTTTTGTTGTCATATGTAGATTTCTAAGAATGGCGAAAGAATCCGTAAAACTCAAATTATTTCAAAAGCTGCTCTACAAAGCATGCTTAACCAAGCTACCAAGGATAGCTCAACTGCTGCGTCAGCTCGTATTGGAGTCGGAGAACATTTAACCAATCAAATGTGTCATCTGCTAGAGTGATTGGAGCAAGTGGAACTACTGAAGTTAATCATGGTTCTTCCGGGGAAGGTGATAATACTACAACAAATCACACTAATGAAGTGGCATTCCACAAACCCTTGAAGCTCCCAACCCAAATCAGAATTTGAATGCAGCTGAAGGCTCAACTGGTAACCTTCAGGATACATCAGTCACAGGTACAGGTACAATATGTTTTTTACGTAGGATAGCTGTTGGAATAGTTGGAGGTACAATATGTTTTTTACTTAGGATAACTATTGGAATAGTTGTTGTTTTCGATGAATAGTTGCTGTTTATGTTATTTTCGGTATGTTGGACTTTGTTGCTTTTGCTCCAGTGAATAATTAGTTGTTGTTGCTCATAGTTACTTACTGTTGGAGTAGTTGTTTCTGCTATTTTCTTTATGTTGGAGTTTGTTGTTGTTACTTACTAACACATGCTTCCTTTTTCCCATTTTTTGCTCATTCTATTTTACTTATCAAAACGTTGTCGTTTTTGCTTGGGAACATGGATGCATGTACGGACGTGAGATATATCTCATCGTCTTGTTCTTTTGTTGAGTGTAAGCTCCATATATTTTCTCTGAAATAAGAAATGGTGTCCTCTTAAATTATCTCCCGTCGATTCAAATATTGATTTCAACAATATCAACAGAATTGCTATCAAATTGCTATCGTCATGTTTGGAACCATGAATGTTCTTAAGTCTTATTGCTGTGCATTCTGCCTTTTTATTTTTGTGCATATTGTGCATGCTGACTTGTGGATTATTTTGTTGTGCATGTTGGAGTTGTGCTTGTGCATGCTGTTAATGAACAGAGAATATATTTAATTTCATGCTTTCTTGAAAATATTTGTGTAGGCATATTAGGAAAAAAACCATGAATTTATTTTGGATTGTCGCATTTTGTCCACTTATTTGTCTGTCAATGTTGCACAATTGTATTTTGATTTATAGATGAGTTAGAATCTTAAAAACTTTGAATGAAATAGTTGCAACGAATTAGTATATGCATCCTCTATTAATGAAATGTAATGTTCTTTGTTACCAGACAAAGCTTCCATCCCTAAGAGAAGACGTGGTCAAACAATGGGTGAGGGAATTATGAAAGCATTTCATGCCTCTGGAAAGAAATTGAAGATAGATGTGGATCCACTGGTAGGACGACCCAAAAGTCGAGAGCAATCTGCAAAGCTCTCAAGTCAAATTGGTGTAATAGCTCGAGATGTCCTTCCAGTGCCAAGAAAATGGAAAGAAATGGCTGAAGAAAATATGTTGGAACCAGGCATTGATCATATAAAGGTAGCTATAAAATAAGAATAAAAATGACATGTTTTCTTTTTCTTGTATATGTAAAAATTTGTTAAATGTGATGTTCAGATTCATATGGATGTCAACTTGGATGTACCGGGTGTGAGGCACTGCTTGGTTGATAGGTTGAAATCTACCTCTCGACAAATTCGTTACAGGTTACATAAGCATTAGAAGAAGTATGCAACCCCAGAAGAGGCTAAGAGTAATAAGCCAACATTTTGTGCTAGTAAAGAAAATTGGGACGAACTCTGTGATTATTTTGCATCAGCTAAGTTCAAGGTAACGTCTCTTGAGATTGGTACTCTTATTGATATATTTTGGGAATATTTCTTATGTTGCAATTTCTTGTTTTCAGCACCAAAGTTCAACTAACACTATGAATCGACAAATGTTAAGGACCCCGCATATATCTGGCAGAACTCCTTTTTCTACCCTTCAACATGAAATTGTAAGTTGTAAACATCCAATTATGTTTTACAATATTTACATATCCTGTACATTTTATTTTTCATATCCTGTATATGTAGGTTCATATCCTGGGACAAACTCTGTTTTAAATATTTTACAATTATGTTTCTAGAAAAAGGTCCATATCATGTACATTTTATTTTTATTTTTATTCTTTGCTAGGCTCAGAAGGATGTTAATAGAGTTGCTAATGGAGATGCTGATGGAGATGCTGGGGACATAATTGATGCTGGGGACATAATTGAGTTCTACAAACTCACACATTGCACTGATAAACATGATTGGTCAACTGATGAGGCAAAAGAAAATTGGGTAACTCACATTTTCATATTGCTATTGGTATTGTTATTTTTTTAGATAGGTATGATATATGTTTGTAATCCATCAGGAGCTGATGGTATCGAGGCGAGAAAAATATGCAGCGGAAGGAGCTGAGAAGACGAACCAAGAAATAGTTCACGAGGTGCTTGGTCCAAGATCTACTTCTCTAAAGGGACTTGGTTATCAGACGAACCACTTAAATAAACGCATTTATGCTCCCGCCAACCAATATCTTCAAAAGGAAAAGGAGCTTCAGGAAACTCAAGAAAAGCTAATAGCATCAGAATCACGAGTGAGTGAGCTCATGGAACAAGTTAATGACATGAAGAACTTATTGGGCCAACAAGGTGCAGATATTGAAAAGCTTAAGGCATTCATGGCTTCCAAAGGAAATAGTTGAGGTAAACAGTTTAATATAAACAATGGGTCTCATTTTTTATTTTGTGAAAATATGCTTTGATAAATGAAAATATATGTGCTAAGTTAAATGTTTTAAATTTACAGGTGAATGGATGCTAGTGGATTTACCAAGACATTTCCGACAATGTGTAATTCAGCGAGAGTAGAAAATAAGCCTATGGATTTGCAGATTTATCTCTTGTATATTTATTTAGTGTCTTTTTACTTAATATTACAAGTACTATTGTTTTTGTTTTCAATCATGAATACTTCAAGTCATTCCTTTTATTGATACTCATTATCTTTAAATATGTTGTTATTTAATATCTAATTTATTGGCTAATTGCAATAGTATTATTATGAATTTTTGTGATAATTTTCAATTGGTAACTAAAAGCAATCTTTCGTGACACAACGTATGGTCAAATATAAATTCATGATTTGTGGCATAAAATGGCTTGTTTATGACTAATAGTTTGTCACACTAAAGTTCTTTAAAGTGACGGTACATTTTTCATAGATATTCTTTGATTATGACAAATTTATAGTCATTATACCTACATATTTAGTGACAATTGTCTTTTGCGTCATATACTTTTACTTTTTCATGATAGAATATATCGTCATATTTTTATACACATTTGGTGACGATAAACATCATGTCATATAATACGAATTTTCTATGACTAGATATATCATCACCTTTAATATATTCATCTGGTGACAAGGAATGGTTCATCATTAAAACGTACTTTTATGTGACATGTTCGTTCGTCATTATAAATATTTTTATTGGTGACAAAGAATATTTCATCATTAAAATGTACTTTTATGTGACATGTTCGTTCGTCATTATAAATATTTCATTGGTGACAAATAAATTTTTGTAACTATAATACAACTCTTTTATGACAAATTATATTATAGATGACAAGTCTTATATGGAAATTGGGACAAACTGACTGTCATTATATTTTAATAAAGATGACGATAAAATTAATTTTGTCATTATATGTGATTTTTCAGATGACGAAACCATATATGTTCGTCATATAAAGGGTAACTTTTAGTGACAATTAGATAATTTTGTGACAAACATTTTATGATAAATGTGACAAATCAATCGTCACCAAATCTCACAAAGGTACAATGACAATACTAATTTTTATCACAAATACTAAACATTATATGACAAATTGAAAAGATTGTCATATAGACCTAATATGACGCGGCTACCGTGACAAACTCTGTGACACTAAAAATTCGTCATAAAAATTATTCGGTGACAAAAATTCACATTTTTATGACAATTTTTTTTGTCATATTTTTTCATAATTCTTGTAGTGACGGTCCATTACATAAGCTTGAAGCATGTACTGAACTGCAGATCTGTCCCCATGGCCTCATTAAGGCTCTTCCAAAAATATTCGATAAATCGGGGATCTCGATCCGACACGATTGTGGCGGCTACTCCGTAGAGTAGAACAATCCCACGAATATAGATAGCAACAAGCTGCTCCATGGTCATCGTCATCCTCAAGGGCAACAACCGAGCCAACTTCGTCAGCCGGTCCACAACTACCCAGATCGTATCGTGCTCATCCTTCGACTTGGGTAGTCCCATAACGAAATCCATGGTAACATGTTCTCACTTCCACAACGGGACCTCTAGCAGTTGTAAGAATCCGGGTGGAAGCTTGTGCTCGGCCTTCACCTGCTGGTAAACCAAGCACTTTCCACGAACTCGGAAATGCTAACTAAGGTATATGTCAAACTCTAAACTACAAGTCCAGATACAAATCAAAACTCAAGACTAGGATTTCTAACTCGAAATTATGTCTTTCTCTTACTAGTGATCTTGGTTATACCATGGTAACACCGGCTTCAAGCCCCCAGGCAAATTCGGACAAGTAAATATTATTTCAAGCCTCCATAATTTACCCGGCCTCATGGCTGTTATACACCATTGACCCAAGTTCAAGAACTGGGTCCTCTGTCTGGATACAACAGTAGGGTTGTCCTGGCATCGGCTGGTCTGGTTGGTACTAGATCGCCATGGCGGTTGGCCAAAATTTAATCCGTGCCTCAGGGAAATTCAAGGCAAAACTTTAGGAAGCATACTCTGGAACTTCAAAAGAAGCTCATCTATACTCTTAGCAGCATCGCCCTAGCTATGGCAACACTCTTGGAATTAGAGAGGCCTACTTCTCGGCTCTTTAACTTGCGTACCTTCCGCCACAAGGTGGCCATAGGCACTATCTCACAGGTCAACTCGGATCAATGTAAGACTCATCTAAATTTTCCACACATTTGAGCTCGAGCACAACTCCTCAAACTCGAGATGTGGAGAAATCGCTAAACATTTCTCGAGAATTTCGGCGGCAAAGCCCAAACTGTTAGGCTTGGCTCATCGTCTCGGCTACATGTTGAAAATGGTTGGGGTAACTAACTCTTTCTACCCTGCGGTTGTGACCCTAGGGGTCAACTTGCCGTCATACTAGTATGAAGGTCTTTCTGTGGCTACCCTATACGTGACTTATGTCGGTTCAGGGTTGTCTTAGTCTTTGGATCTACAATATTCCTCTCTATTGACTGTCGGTCTACTATTGACCGAGAATCTACTCTCGCTATCTCCTTCTTGTACATCACCGATCCACACTTGTGTCCGTGCTAAATCATACAGCTCTATGTCAATCGCCGTTTATTAACTGTGTCAGTGGCAAATCATTCTTTCGAATAGATTTGTCATTCAGAACGCAAGCCTTTAAGCGTTCTGATCATCTTTCCCGATCGCCCATCAATCTGTAATATTGATGAGGACAACTAGCAATTGCAGTTCAACTTGTTGTGATCGAGCTCCTAACGATACGGTACGTTGCATGCGTCTTACCCACTACCCGGGGCCTTCAGGCGCGGAACACCTGCATGCGATACCTACGTGCGATGTACCTGCGGCGTCAGTGTCGCGTCTTATGCTAGTAGCTTCACTATACTGCGGTGCTGAGCTAACTCGGCGCACTACGACTCGAATCTAACTTTTTCCCGATACAAGCCGAGTGTCTCACTACTTAAATGGGTAAAATTTACCCAAAGGGTACTAAAATCTCAAGGTTGAGGCTTCTATGTTCTCCTTTTCCTCAGCGTTTGCGGACGATGGCTAACTCTCCAGACATTCTCAGTGAAGTGCTCTCTCTCCCTCCACAACTTCTAGATTTTTTCCTATCGGCATATCGTCCATTTGCTCATAAATTCAAACTCGTGAGATGTGGCATTTGGCATAGGTATACGAAATTTATAAGTCTTCATCTTCTCAAACATGCTATTTTCAACTTTATGTGCATAGTGGTGAGATAGTGGTTTGCTCACCCCAATGTNTGAGCTGGTGGCAGAGGCGAAAGACGAGCAAATGGGCTCATTATTGCCTATGTACTGAATTATTCATGGTTCCGCTTTATTATTATCATTTTCATTATAATGTTAGCCTGATACATTTTTTTGAGATTTGAATTGAACTATGAAACTGAGTCATTTTACTTGCTATTATATTATGATATGAGAATTGTATTCGCTGAATTTATGATAAACCTGGATTGAGGTTTGAACATGATGATGTTATGACATTGGAATATTTATTAATGCGAGATTATGATTATGACTTGATGTTTATCTCATGTGTATATGATGGAAATTGGGAAGAGAGTTCCTATAGGCTCAGATATTGCTTGAGCTATATGATGATTAAATGATTAAATCGAGTAGCGCCCGTTAAATAGTTTTCGAAAAGAAAAAAATAAATTTGAAAAATTTACTCTGATTTTTTGAAAACTCGGGATTTTTCCTTATAAAAAGACGGGGCGTTACAATAATGTTCATATCTCGGTCCTCTGAATTGTTCCTCAGTTCTGGATTCTTTTGTTTGTGCACGCCGATTTCCCTGTCGGGCCTTTCCTCTCCCTGCTTGACCTTTGTTATGTCTTTTTGGAAAAAATCACCCTATACTTCCTCCATGTTAACGTACTTGCTGCACCTCTCTAGGAGCTCGTCAAAAGACCTCGTCGGCCTCTTCGCCATTGAGTCCCTGCACTTTTCACGTCTCAAGCCTCGTGTGAGGCCTTCAGCCTTAATCTCTTCTGAGGCTGAAGGGACCTCCACACATTCCTTAGTTTACATTGCCACATATTAAGGTAAAGTTTCACCTTCTTTCTGCTGCATATTTATCAGTGAAAGGTACTTCTCATGCTTCTTGGCACTCGTAAACTGGTTTAAAAATATAGAGTTGAACCTCTCAAAGCTATGGACAGATCCGACTGGCAATTGGTGAAACCAAACTTCTGCCGTCCCCTTCAAGGTGGTTAGGAAAGCTCAACAACTGACTGCGTCACTATACATGTGTAATATAGCAATATTGTCGAGCGATTGCAAATGTCTCGCAGGATTCGCGAGTCGTCATAAGACAAACTTAACTCCCTAAAGTTGTTAAGTATGTCCCCTTACAAAACTTCTTCTGAAAACGGATGTCCACAAGACTGAGGCACCTTTCTACCCTAGACTCTTGCCTGTAGCTCGCCCATCTGCGCAACCAACCTTTCCAAGGTCAGGTCCCCAGGTGGTTGTGGCATGGTAGTCCGTGAGGTAACAGTCATTATCTCATCCTCCTCAGGTCGCTCTTGATGTAGAGATCACTGCTACAACAACGATTACTGTTGTAGTGGTTGTTGTCACTACGACTCAGGCGAAAGCTGCCTGTGTGCCTCCTAAGCTTGGCCCACTGCTTCTGCATTAATCTTATCCATCTCTGCCCTAGTCATATGAATAACTTAGTCCTCCCTAGAAGCCGGAGGGGTTGTTGAATACCTCTTGGTGGATTTTGTCCTTCTAATGAGAAAATCTGCCGATCCTTTGAGACCTTTTCTCCAGTAGCTATGCTTATGTCCATTCAGATTCTCTTGGCTGTAGCCGCCCATATGGATTATGAGGTCTGGCAGATGGATGTCAAGAAGACTTTTCTTAACGGGAACCTTCAAGAAGACATCTATGTGCAACAACCAGAGGGATTCATTGCTAAGGGACGTGAGCATCTAGTGTGTAAGCTTAATCGCTCTATTTATGGACTCAAGCAAGCTTCAAGATCTTGGAACATCCGTTTTAACGAGTTGATTCAGTCGTACGGGTTCACTCAATGTCTGGATGAGCACTGTGTTTACAAGAAAATCAGTGGGAGCGTGATGGTGTTTCTTGTGCTTTATGTAGATGACATACTGCTTCTTGGAAACAGTAAGAAGAGTTATCAGACGTAAAGGTGTGGTTGTCTAAGCAGTTTGATATGAAGGACTTAGGTGAAACAGGACACATTCTTGGAATTAGGGTCATTCGAGACCGTATGAAGAGAATGTTGTGCTTATCCCAGTCTTCATACATAGATATTGTCTGGGCTGGATTCAGCATGTAGGATTCGAAGAAAGGTATGTTACCTTTCAGACATGGAATACCTTTGTCCAAGGAGATGTCACCTAAGATGCCTCATGAGATAGAGGACAGGAAGACAGTTCCTTATGCTTCGGCAGTAGGAAGTCTTATGTATGCGATACTGCGCACTAGGCCGGATTTTAGCTACGCAGTTGGCATGGTGGCTAGATATCAAAATAATCCGGGATGGGAACATTGGTTTGCGGTGAAACATATACTCAAGTACCTGAGAATGACTAAGAAGTACATGTTAGTTTACCGTGCAGACAGCTTGTTACCTTTGGGTTACACTGATTCCGATTTCCAGTCAGATAGGGGTGAAAGTAAGTCAACCTCAGGTTATGTGTTTACGTTGGGAAGTGGAGCCATTTCATGGAGGAGTGCTAAGCAGAAATGCGTGGCAAACTCCACCATGGAAGCCGAGTACATAGCAGCCTCAGAGGCAGGGAAAGAGGCAGTTTGGCTCAGAAACTTCTTAGTGGACTTAAAGGTGATTCCGAGTTTGCCACGTTGTATCACCGTGTACTGTGATATCAGTGGAGAAGTAGCACGCTCAAAGGAACCTCGAACCCACAGAGCAAAAAAACATATAGAAGGCAAATACCATCACATTCAATTAAAATAAACAACATTACACGAGAACAATTCGAATTCAATTGAAAATCAATTGGAAATTAGAGTGTCACCCTTCAACAATCCTCACAATTCAAGTATGATAATTGAAAACCTTATTAAAGATCAACTCGTATAAATTGAACAATCGACGAGCACGGTATTCACAAACGAAATCAAAACATCATCCTCTATTCCCTAGCAATTCGAATTAGCTACTCATACGGAATTCAACAAAATCAATCACAACAATCAAAGCATCCTATACATGGATTAAATGAATAGAAAAACTTACGATTAAAACGGAATTGAAAGTTGAATCTGATTAATCCGAGAAAATTGAGAAGAAATTCAAGAAGAAAATCAAGATCCAAGTTTGTGTTCTAGGGTAGGAGATGGGGTAAAAACGAGTTTTTGGGTAGGGCTAAAAAAATCGAGCAAAAACGAGAAAAAATAGAAACAGGGCCTGTCGAAATCGCGAGTTGCGACCTGGCGCCGCGAGCTGCACCGGAGGCTCTGTTAAAGCCGCAGCTCACGCCTTGGCGCTTGAGGGTCGCGACCTGAAGTCGCGGGTCGCGGCTTGGGCTGCACTGCATGACTTTACGTTTCGGGCTCGTTTGGGCTCGTCCAAACTCAGAATTGAGTTTCGTTTTCTGCTATGCGTCGCCAACGAAGCCTTCTATTCAATTATGCATTCTCGGACAATTTTTGCCTCTCGAAACTTCC
>BKCP01006627.1:41588-71176 GCA_008636005.1 Striga asiatica
AAAAATAAAAACCAACAAAAAGACCTAAACGGGAGAAAAAGAACGACAAAAAAATAACTTTGATTGTTTGTTCAGTTGTTTGTGGATGGTGTGTGTGCTATCTTGTTGGTTTGGATGAGTAGCGGACATTCGAGTAGTCTCTTACTCAAAAACTTCGATTGTTTAGTTGAGCTTCTTGTCACATATATATATCCTTGCCTTTACCTTAAACCCGCATTACAACCGTGAAGTCCTCTTGATTCGCAAGCCTTGAGCTTTGATTGTTTCCGAGTAATTTAGACGATTGACAAACATATGTTGAAACTTGAATATCGACCAATCTGAGCGAACCTATCACATATTCATGTAAGATAATGAGTGAGGCATATAATGTTATTCATTTGTTTGAGAGCTTGTCATTTCAAGGCCAAGTTGATATTTGAGGCATATGGTCGTACGGTCGTTGGAATTCGACCCGATTGAGTTAGGCATTTTGAGACTCTTCTTATTTGAAACCATATCCATGCTCGTGTTGTGTTTTCTTTTCTTTTTGTTCGGAACGAAACAAAAGGTTTAAGTGTGGGGGAGTTTGTTGGGATCTGTGAGGATCTCGTTATGTACAAATCACGAATTCAATAGCAAACGTAAACCTATGCGCAGCGGATCTAAAGGTTTGACATAGAGAACTTACGGCTTAAAATTTATGTAGATCTGGTTGACCACGAACGGTTGACCGCAATTGATTGACCGCAAATCACGTCTTGGGTTGCACGAACAAGATCAGATCAAAATCGGATCAAACGGATGCAAACAGATCAAAACAAATTTTTGCAGCCAGGCTCCTTCCGGCGGCGCGTGAGGGTGCGTGCGGCGTCAGAATCCGGTGATCTTGGCGGCGATGGAAAGCTCTCATCGAGACGGTTGTCTGGGTATACTGTACGTCCTAATCGGACTTCCGGTTAGTTCTGTAGGTCAAAATATATTTCGTCTCGGTTTACCTACAGATCTTCTACTGTATTACTCAATACACCCTTCTTCAACTTGTATCAGTGGAGCAACAAGAAGAAGATAAAGCTCGAATGAGATCTAGAGAGAGAGAGAGAGAGAGGCGTGGGGCGTGTGTTTGTATGATGACAGCTATCTTCTCTTCTCATGAGCTTAATGATGTATATATAGACTACAGTAGAGACCCTTAAGAGATTAGGAAAAGGGCTCCTTAATTAATTAGACTAACTGTGGGTCAAGCCCTCTCTTCTAATTAATTAAATAATAGTAATGGGCCACCAACATTATATTCTTGCACTCCCTCTTCCTAGCCCAAATTACATTTGAGACTCCAATAATAATTACTCGATTTACCTCCCCACGTTTAAGATATAATGTCCATTAATTAATTCGATTACTGATAATCAAGAATTAATTAATTTATTATTATTTCACTGAAGCTAGCGCTCGTTCATCACATTCTTATTATGCCGGAACTTAATCCACCTGCAGGGTTTAGCATAACAATCCTTCATGAACTCACTCCGGGGACATCATCAAACTAACGTACATGGTGACCGTAAATATCCTAACAGCACATCCTATATATAATAATATTACCCAAAACAGTAGGAATATTAATCCAGCGAACTGAACCTCACCCATGTGAATCAAAGTAATATAGTATATATATCTGCCTGTTTAATATCTTACGGGTTAAGAGAACGCAGTAATTAACCGAGGCCTAGTTCATTTACGACGATCAGTATAAAATGAACTTCTCCTCTCTGGGATCCTGTTCAATACATAAATGTACTAGTGCAACTAATCAGTCAAGACAAACTGTACAGTTGACACTACAACCGTGCGGATGGGGTGTTCATGTCCATCTAGGTTGTGAACAACTATTCTTGTTCGCAGGTGACTGATAGAGTGATCTTCGGTTCACCCGATGACGACCCACCCTATCTAAGTGCAGAACAACATAACGTAGAACTTGTTTAATCTAACATGATTCTCATTCATAAAGGGTAAATGTGTAATAACATGCAAAGCCAAGCTTTCAGTATATAACACTAACAATCTCCCACTTATACTTAAAGCTTTCGCTTTTACTGTATAGTCCTATCAATCCGTTATTCTAAAAGACCTATGTCGATCCTATTGCCATGCTCATGACTCCCATTCCTTCCACGTGTTTGACGAAGACCTTCCCCGGCAAACTCTTCGTGAAAGGATCAGCTAAGTTGTCCTCTGACGCAATCTTGGCAACATCAACGTCTCCTCTACCAACGATATCCCGAATCAGATGGTATTTGCGCTCTATGTGTTTGCTTGCCCTGTGGGCTTGAGGTTCTTTTGAGTTCGCTACTGCTCCACTGTTATCACAGTACACGGTGATACCACGTGGCAAACTCGGTATAACCTCTAAGTCCACTAAGAAGTTCCTGAGCCAAACTGCCTCTTTCGCTGCCACTGAGGCTGCTATGTACTCGGCTTCCATGGTGGAGTCTACCACGCATTTCTGCTTAGCACTCCTCCATGAAATGGCTCCACTTCCCAAGGCAAACACATAACCTGAGGTTGACTTACTTTCATCCCTATCTGACTGGAAATCAGAATCACTGTAACCCTGAGGTAACAAGCTGTCTGCACGGTAAACTAACATGTACTCCTTAGTCCTTTTCAGGTACTTGAGTATATGCTTCACCGCAGACCAATGTTCCCATCCCGGATTACTTTGATATCTAGCTACCATGCCAACGGCATAGCTAATATCTGGCCTAGTGCACAGCATTGCATATGAGACTTCCTACTGCCGAAGCATAAGAAACTGTCTTCATCTCCTCTATCTCATTAGACGTCTTAGGAGACATCTCCTTATATAGAGGTATTCCATGTCTGAAAGGTAACATACCTTTCTTGGAATCCTGCATGCTGAATCTGGCCAAGACAGTATCTATGTATGAAGACTGGGATAAGCACAACATTCTCTTCTTACGGTCTCCAATGAGCCTAATACCAAGAACGTGTCCTGCTTCACCTAAGTCCTTCATATCAAACTGCTTAGACAACCACACATTTACGTCTGACAACTCCTTCTTACTGTTTTCAATAAGCAGTATGTCATCTACGTAAAGCACAAGAAACACCACCACGCTCCCACTGATTTTCTTGTAAACACAGTGCTCATCTGGACATTGAGTAAACCCGTACGACTGGATCACCTCATCAAAACGGATGTTCCAAGATCTCGAAGCTTGCTTCAGTCCATAAATAGACCGATTAAGCTTACACACCAGATGGTTACGACCTTCAGCAATGAATCCCTCTGGTTGCTGCATATAGATGTCTTCCTGCAAGTTCCCATTAAAAAAAGCTGTCTTGACATCCATCTGCCAGACCTCATAGTCCATATGAGCGGCTACAACCAAGAGAGTCCGAATGGACTTAAGCATAGCTACTAGCGAAAAGGTCTCATCATAACCAATACCCTCGATCTGGGTATAACCTTTCGCAACAAGCTTAGCTTTAAAGGTTTGCACCATCCCATCCAATCTAGTCTTTCTCTTATAGATCCACTTACATCCAATGGGTCGTACCCCATCGGGTGGTTCTACAAGAT
The DNA here is from genome assembly GCA_008636005.1 of Striga asiatica. Taxonomy (NCBI): domain Eukaryota; kingdom Viridiplantae; phylum Streptophyta; class Magnoliopsida; order Lamiales; family Orobanchaceae; genus Striga; species Striga asiatica. The sequence continues at coordinate 45,178 of BKCP01006627.1, forward strand.
CCCAGACTTGATTAGAGTCCATTGACCCCATTTCAGCTTTCATTGCAACATTCTATGAATCTGCATCTTTATCTTGGAGTGCCTCATCGTAAGTTCTTGGGTCCGATTCTAGGCCTCCTGGAACTGAGTCCAATGACTCTCCAAGACCTATCCATCGGTCGGGTAAATGAGAAACCCTCCCACTGCGATGAGGCACTATCTGCACTGGTACACTCTCAGTGTGCCGTGTTGCAGTATTATGTGATGTATCTACTTGGGCACTCGGTGGGGAACCATCGATTTTACCCTTAACTCCTCTAAGACTAGTCTACTCGCGGGCTTATGATTCATAATATAGTCTTCTTCCAAGAATCTAGCGTTCGTCGAAACGATCACCTTCTGATCCCCGAGACTATAAAATAATCCACCTTTTGTTTCCTTGGGATAGCCTACGAAAACTCGTGCTTTCGAACGTTTTTCCAATTTGCCAGGTTCCTGCACTAAAACGTGTGCAGGACTACCCCATACCCGAATATGTGAAAAGCCTGGCCTGCGCCCTTTCCACAATTCGTAAGGAGTAGTATCAACTGACTTCGATGGAACCAAGTTCAGAATGTACGATGCTGTTTCCAGCGCCATTCCCCAAAATGAATCTGGTAACCTCGAATAACTCATCATAGACCTAACCATCTCCATAAGAGTCCTATTTCTTCGCTCTGCAACCCCGTTCTGCTGGGGCGTGCCGGGTGCAGTCAGTTGAGATTCAATCCCAGCTTCCAATAAGTATGTCCTGAACTCTCCAAACAGATATTCGCCACCTCGATCAGAACGAAGTGACTTGATACATTTACCATGAAGTTTCTCCACAACTGCCCGATACTCCTTGAATTTCTCAAAGCATTCGGACTTGCGGTGCAACAGATAAACGTACCCAAATCTCGAGTAATCATCTATGAAAGACACATAGTACTCGAAACCTCCTCTAGCCTGGATCGACATAGGACCACACAAATCAGAATGAATCAATCCTAGCACTTCTTGGCTCCTATACCCCTTTGCCGTAAACGGCCTCTTGGCCATCTTACCTTCCAGGCAGGATTCACAAGTTGGATAGTGCTCTTCCAATGGACCGAGATGTCCACTGACCACTAACTTTTGAATCCTCCTAAGGTTGATGTGCCCAAGTCTAAGGTGCCACAGATATGCTTGATTCATCTGCGAAGACTCCTTCCTCTTATTAGATGTAGTTATAGCATTATTCAATTCATTATGTTGCATTGTGGGAGAGTTCGGTTTGAGAACATATAAATTGCCAACTAATGAATCACAACATATGAAGCGATTTTCAAAATGAATAATAACCATGTCATCAAACGAAACTGAAAAACCATCCATAACAAGTTTAGAAACTGAAACAAGATTCTTTCTAAAACTATGAACATAAAGGCAATTTCTCAAAACCAAACTACTACTATCAAACGATAAAGTAACGTCTCCCACTGCAACAGCCGCCACTTTCGTAGCATTGCCCATGTAGACGGTGATCTCTCCCTCCCTAAGTCGTTTGGTTTCCTAGAACCCCTGCAAAGAATTGCAGACATGATTAGTGGCTCCAGTATCTACACACCAGGTTCTAGTATATACAACCGCTAAACATGTTTCTACGACATTAACGAGAGAGTTACCTTTCTTGAGGAGAGGGCAGTCGACCTTCCAGTGTCCTGACTTATTGCACTTGTGGTATTTTCCTTTCGGTTTCTTTGCCACAGCCTGAGGGGTCGGTCGTGGGTAAACCGGAGCATCCTGTGCCTTCGCCTTTCCTGCAGACTTCTTTCTCTTCCTGCCGTTGTGTGACCTGGAATGTCCAGCCTGCTCGGCGACTAGCACCTGAGTTGCTTGAGTGAATAAGGCCTCCGCCGACTGGAGCTCTGCAAGCAGTTCTGGAAGAGCCATATGCATCTTGTGCATGTTGTAGTTCAATCGAAACTGATCAAAGCTCTTCGGCAGAGATTGGAGCATAATATCAACCTGGGTTTCTCCGTCAATATAACCTCCAATAACCTCAAGCTCATTGAGCTGCACCATAACCCCGAGAGCGTGATCCCTTACGGGTGTGCCCTCGGCCATGCGCGTACTCATCAGAGCACTCAAAGCCTCTTGCCTAGCAGCCCTAGACTGATGTCCGAACAGATCCCTGAGATTGAGAAGTATATCTGCTGCAGTGTCCTTAGACTGATGCTGATGTTGAAGAACATTCGACATAGAAGCCATAATGTAACACTTCGCCATCTCACCAGCCTTCTTCCACCGAGCATACTCCTCTTTTTCCTGCTCAGGAGCATCAGCCACCGGCACTGCCGGGCAAGTATTAGTGATAGCAAACTTATAACCCTCAACAGTCAACACTATGTCTAAGTTCCTCTTCCAATCAATGTAATTAGGACCAGTAAGCTGATTTTCTTTTAGAATGACTGACAACTGATTGAACGACATGATGAATATCCTGAGAATCATGCAAATATTTTTACAGATTAAACACTTTTGAATTTAACTGTTAATATTGATATCCTCAAAACAACATTAACTTAAATTCATCAACATCTATTACACCTTGTGAGAATGCATGCTACGAAGGTCGCCCTACAAACTCGCATTTTGTAAAAGAAGGGTTTTTCTAAGGCCCATTAATTTTCATAAGTTAAAACCAAATTCATGACGAACGAAATTAATAGTCGGTCTCCATTTGGCCATGCAATAGAATTCAGGGACCCCGAGGGGGGTTAATAAATTTAATCGCATTCTAAGTGAATCCTATTTCTCGGTCCTAAGGTCGTCAAATTTGATTATACGTCATCCGAGGGGAAGCCCGTACGCTCTCATAAGATTTTCTCTAACCTTCTAATATTAGAAATTTGTCCTGGTGATTTCCTACAATTAAGTTTTAGCAATGTCACCCGAGGGGGAGCCCATTACCGCAGCTTAATTGATTTACCGACAAATTAAAAATGGAGGCCTTAGGAATTTTACAATTAACTTTAATTTAAAATCCCTTCACAAACTTAGTATAATTTAACGAGGATTTTTAACTATTTATACAATTCCAAATTAATCTATGTTAATGCAATAATTAATTAACATGCATATTAATTCATGCAATTCTAAATTAATCTATGTCAATGCAATAATTAAATAACATGTTCAATAAATTATGCAATCCTAAATTAATCCATGACAGTGCAATAATTACATGTATAATTTATTGACACAATTCTAAATTAATCTTATGCATTACATAATTAATTAACATGCATAATTAATCTTGCAATACTAAATTAATCCCATGCAAGAACATAATTAATTAACATGCATAAATAATAATTTAATGGCATAATAAATTTAATTAAATAAATCCACTATTATGGCCATTAAATATTGAGTCTCTTTAAACAAGAAAACTGTGACAGTTCTTTCCCTGTTCAACTGGAACTCCTTTAAGCAGTAGAATCCTGGTTGATCTTGTACTGCTTGATCATCAAGGCAAAAACGAACCACCAGCTGCCGCCACCAGTCCGCCGCCGCTGGCCACCGGTCGCCGCCTGCCAGTTCGCCGGAAAAAGCCAATTTTTTTTTTTAATTCTTCGAGGCTCGTTGATCTTCTTATGATCTCCCGGTAATCAACACACGATCACAACACAAAAAATATAATTTACAAAATTACATAATCCGATCCTAGATCCAACGAATGGATGTACATATTTTCTAAACAAATAATTAAATCTATCCGGTCAACCCCCGGGCGAATAATTATTACAAACATTCATCCATAAATTCCTCAACATGCCCGAGGCTTTAAAAACAAATTTAAAACCGTACATCACATTCAAAAACATTCATCAAACACATAATCGGCCATAATAGTGGATTAACTATTTATCCTGCAAAACCGAATTATGCAAATATAATCCAATATATGGCTGCGTTTGAACACATCTTGTCAAATAAAGCCGTAAAAATTTGAACTTTGTACAAAACGAATTAACCAAGTGCTCTGATACCACTTGTTGGGATCTGTGAGGATCTCGTTATGTACAAATCACGAATTCAATAGTAAACGTAAACCTATGCACAGCGGATCTAAAGGTTTGACGTAGAGAACTTACGGCTTAAAATTTATGTAGATCTGGTTGACCACGAACGGTTGACCGCAATTGATTGACTGCAAATCACGTCTTGGGTTGCACGAACAAGATCAGATCAAAATCGGATCAAACGGATGCAAACAGATCAAAACAATTTTTTGCAGCCAGGCTCCTTCCGGCGGAGCGTGAGGGTGCGTGCGGCGTCGGAATCCGGCGATCTCAGCGGCGATGGATAGCTCTCGTCGAGACGGTCGTCTGAGTATACTGTACGTCTCAATCGGACTTCCGGTTAGTTCTGTAGGTCAAAATATATTTCGTCTCGGTTTACCTACAGATCTTCTACTGTGTTACTCAATACACCCTTCTTCAACTTGTACCAGTAGAGCAACAAGAAGAAGATAAAGTTCGAATGAGATCTAGAGAGAGAGAGAGAGAGGCATGGGGTGTGTGTTTGTATAATGACAGATGTCTTCTCTTCTCATGAGCTTAATGATGTATATATAGAGCTACAGTAGGGACCCTTAGGAGATTAGGAAAAAGGGCTCCTTAATTAATTAGACTAACTGTGGGCCAATGCCACTCCTCTAATTAATTAAATAATAGTAATGGGACACCAACATTATATTATTGCACTCCCTCTTCCTAGCCCAAATTACATTTGAAACTCCAATAATAATTACTCGATTTACCTCCCCACGTTTAAGATATAATGTCCATTAATTAATTCGATTACTGACAATCAAGAATTAATTAATTTATTATTATCCGAAGCTAGCGCTCGTTCATCACATTCTTATTATGCCGAAACTTAATCCACCTGCAGGGTTTAGCATAACAATCCTTCATGAACTCACTCCGGGGACATCATCAAACTAACGCACATGGTGACCGTAAATATCCTAACAGCACATCCTATATATAATAATATTACCCAAAACAGTAGGAATATTAATCAAGCGAACTGAACCTCACCCATGTGAATCAAAGTAATATATTATATATATCTGCCTGTTTAATATCTTGCGGGTTAAGAGAACGCAGTAATTAACCGAGGCCTAGTTCATTTACGACAATCAGTATAAAATGTACTTCTCCTCTCTGGGATCCTGTTCAATACATAAATGTACTAGTGCAACTAATCAGTCAAGACAAACTGTACAGTTGACACTACAACCGTGCGGATGGGGTGTTCATGTTCATCTAGGTTGTGAACAACTATTCTTGTTCGCAGGTGACTGATAGAGTGATCTTCGGTTCGCCTGATGACGACCTACCCTATCTAAGTGCAGAACAACAGAACGTAGAACTTGTTTAATCTAACATGATTCTCATTCATAAAGGTAAATGTGTAATAACGTGCAAAGCCAAGCTTTCAGTATATAACACTAACAGAGTTGTACATTCCATTTTTATTGCGTTTTGCGTTATTGTTTTATCGTTCCTTTTCCCCAGTTTTAGGTCTTTTCGTTGGTTTTTATTTGTTTTTGTAGTTTATTGTGTGTTTTGCTCTATTTTGGTTTTCTATGTATTTTTCGTGTATTTTTTCGATTTTTCTTCATTATGGTGTGTTGGTCGGAAGCTTCAGGAGGACAGGATTTTGGGAAAAAATTGGTCGAGAAAATATAATTTAATAGAAGGGTTCGTTGGCGACGCTTAGTAAAAAACTGAACTCAATTCCGAGTTCGGACGAGCCCAAACGAGCCCAAAACGTAAAGTCATGCAGTGCAGCCCAAGCCGCGACCCGTGACTTTAACAGAGCTTCCGATGCAGCTCGCGACGCCAGGTCGCGACTCGCGACTTCGACGGGCCCTATTTATATTTTTTCTCATTTTTGCTCGATTTTTTTTATCCCTATATATTCGGATGACCCCCCAACCCTGAAGGGGGCCCCAAAAACTCGTTTTTCCCATTCTCCTACCCTAGAACACAAACTTAGATTTTGATTTTCTTTTTGAATTTCTTCTCAATTTTCTCGGATTAGTCTTGTATTTCGGATTCAACTTTCAATTCCGTTTTAATCGTAAGTTTTTCTATTCAACTTGGATCCGCCGACCCCAGTCCTCCGGATTAATATTACTACTGTCTTGGGTAATAATTGTTGTATGTATGATGTGCTGTTAGGATATTTACGGTCTCCATGTGCATTAGTTTGATTATGTCTCTGAAGTGAGTTCATGTAGGATTGTTGTGCTAAACCCTGCAGGTGGATTAAATTTCGGCATAATAATAATGTGATGAACGAGCGCTAGCTTTGGTAATATATTATATTAATTAATTCTTGATTGTTAGTAATTGAATTAATTAATGGATATTATATCTTAAACATGAGGAGGTAATTCGTGTAATTATTATTGGATTCTCAAATGTAATTTGGGCTAGGAAAGGGGAGTGCAATAATATTATGTTAGTGGACCGTAATATTATTTAAGTAATTGGAGGAGTGGGCCTAGCCCACAGTTAGTCCATTACTTAAACAACCCTATTCCTATTCTCCTAAAGATCCCTACTGTAGCTCTATATATTCAACATTAATCCCATGAGAAGAGAATAGAAGTGCAGATATAGACACGCACGCCGTCTCCCTCTCTCCTCTCTCTAGATCTCATTCGAGCTTTTATCTTCTTCTTGTTGCTCCACCAATACAAGTTGAAGAGGTGTAAGAGTGATACAGTAGAAGATCCCGAAGGTAAGCATGATCATCTAGCGGAGCCGATGAACCTCGACCTGAAGGCCGAGATCTGCCGACCCCAGCCCACTGGACGACCGCTGCGACCGACCACCAAGCGCGACACGACCGGCGGCCACCCGATCGCTCGCCAACCCGATGCAGGCCAATCCCCGACATCTGTTCGTGATCCCGGCGATCATCTGACGTGCTGTTCTCAGTCATCTCGAATCCGACAGATTCCTAAAATTTTTAGCCGTAAGTTTTCTACGTCAAACCTTTAGATCCACTGCGCATAGGTTTACGTTTGTTATTGAATTCGTGACTTGTACATAACGAGATCCTCATAGATCCCAACAGAGGCATCGTCGATTCACTTGACCGCTCTACCTAGCTATATTAGACTACTTATTATATTTGAAGAAATTTATGACTTTGTTCTGATTTATTGTTTATATTAGTTTTGGTGTATTTTTGGACTATCTTGCTTCTTGTTGGCAAGGTGTGTCTTGTATTTTTTCTGGTTCTTTATGGCACCATTGGTATGTTCCTCTTGTGTTTGTTTATTGTATGAGATCAGTTGATTCCCCAAAGTTAAAACTCTTTATTTTGTGCTATGAGATCTTTTCAGGCGTCTTTAAAAAAAATAATAATTATGACGTTACGTTTAAAATTTTGTTCTTTTCATTTATATTCATTTCTGCATAATAATTATACATCGATTATAATTCTTTTATCAAAGTAAGAACGATAAATATTGAAATGCCTTTGTTTTCAAAATTACAGTGTTTATTTTATCCCAAATATTGTTCAAATTCTGTTAGCGTCTGTAACACCTCACTTATCCGAGTAAATTTTTCGTAACTTTTACTTCGACAATAATTATAATTTTTACCGAAATCTTAAACTTAACTCGGGATGCTACTCAAACTTATCTTTTCTGAAAATCCGTTTTTCTTTAAACTTGGTTTAACTATTATTTTAGACATAAAGAAAACAGATTTAATCAAACATGCATGTAAACTGGACCCTGTTCATACTGATGAACTTGTTAAAATCTGTAAGTCTGAAAATACTTAACATGCAGGTTTGAAACTTAAATGCGTAGCGGAAATCTAAAAAAACGTAACATCATATTATACAGACAGTATAAATAAATGTGCTCGTAATAATAATATTTTGAATCCACGACCCTACCACCACTGCTCAGCTCACACCTCTGCACCGACATTGTTACCTGAAAAATGTAATGGGGCTGAGTACTGATCCTCTTGTACTCCATAAAAACCTATACTGAATATACAACACATATAATCCAATATCATGAACTAAGTATATACATAAATAAAACTTTATCTGATCACACTCTAGGGGTCGCCTCCCCAGAAACCCAGGATGGAAAAACCTTCCATACAAGACTGGGTGATCACAAATTCATCTTAACTGGACCACGGACGGAATAACTCGACCGTTCGGGTAAATATCTACATACATACCTCATACATGGTACAAGATTATAAGCAATGTAAAACCCAGGCTGGGTCCCCACCTGTTCTTCTTTTGAAAACTTTTGAAAACAGTAAGTGTTGTGCTGGGTAGTTGCATCTGCAAACTCCTCTCGAATAGACGAGAAACTGAGATAATCGAGAAAACGCAACCTCGGACGCTCGAACTCGTCCTCGACAAATACGATCATTTTTCTACTATTTATACGTAAACTTCGGGTTCCTCTAAATAAATGCTCGGACCTTCGTAATAATCTATAAATGGCTCGAATGAAATCGTGCCAAAATGGTCTACACGTCTCAACTCGTTTCTTGGTAAACCGAAATCACACGTGACCTTGCGGGCCCACGTAAACGGCTTTTTCATTTATTTTACTAATATGCACAGTTGAATTCGAGCTTCTCAAAATAAATACTCGAGACCTCGAAATGCAAAATAAACTCATCGAACGACTCCTCCTCTTCTCGTGCTTTCTCGAAAGCACTCTCGCTAATACTCGGCCCGCCTAACAAGAGCCGACGGGGTTCCCGAATTTTTCGTATGAACATAGGCTCATGGAAGTGACGGGATGAAGAAAAATCACTATTTCTCGCTCTCTCTCTCGGCCTGCCGCTGCTGCTCGTGGGAAATGGATAGGCCCGCTGCTGAACAAAATCGCCGGCGGCTTAATGAAAAAAATCGGCGGAACTCGCCGGAAAATTGCTGCATAGCGGTTTCTGCTAGCGAACTCCGGCGAAGGCTACTATTGAACGGGAAGGACGACGGCAAGGTGCTGATGGCCGGGAACAGGTCCAGCTACTCGTCTTCTCCGGCGAAGACTGCTGATCAGTAAGGGAGTCGCTGGCCGCTGCTGTCGGAAAAAGAGATCGACGGAAGTTTTCCGTCGGAAAACTGCAACTCGACGGAGAAAGTTCACCGATGAAGAGCTGCTGGTGACGTGAAACAAACGGCTAACTAATGAATGAGGAAGGTCGCTACGAGGTACTTCTCGTCTTCTCCGGCGAAACATGACGATGATTGCGGAATTTACAGAAAAATGTAACTCGTCGTTGATGCCAAAGAGATGATTAATACAACAACAACAACAACATACCAGTATATTCCCAACAGGTTGGAGTCTGGGGGGTCAGTTGTACGCAGACCTTACCCTTGTAATTATACAAGGAGGCCGTTTCCGTAGCGACCCAAGATGCATTGCGCCGTTTGATATTTTTTTTTTCTAGAAACTTCACTAATAGAAGAAACTTCACTAAAGAGATAATTAATGATGATGATAAGTTTTATCACTTAATACTTTGAAAGAACTTGGTTTAATTCAAATAAAAATCACGAGAAGAAGAAATATGAAAGAAGTTTGGGTGATAATTTCAATCGCCTGATGGTACTCTATCTCGAAGAAGAAAAGAAAATATATATATAGGCATGATATATGAATCTCTCTTGGAAGAAGAAAGGAACAGACAACATAATTATATATAATATACATATCTTGTATTAATTATTAATTAATATAATTATTTATCAAAATTTTATGTATGTGTATATATATTATATTCAGCATTAGTAATTATTGTTAAGTTAAATACTATTTTATTCATTTTTTATTATTATATATTAGTATATTTTTTAAATGAAAAAAATTTACGAACCATAGTAATATTAAACAGACTATTTAACACATAAAAAAGACACTAACATTACCAAATTAAATACTAAAAAAAATAAATAGTATAATATTTAAAATAATAAATATTATACTTATCATTTAATTTTATATATTTCACAATAATAATGTAAAGCATACATTATTTATGGTATTCATCTTGTGCATTGTAATTTTTAATTTTATCTTGTGTGGTGTAAATTTAATTTTTTTCATCTTGTGCGTTGTAATTTTTTATTTTATCTTGTGTGTTGTAATTTTTAATTTTAACTTTTAATGAATATTATGTATATGATTATAATTTTATGATTAATTTTATTATATAAAGTATAAATTGAATTTAAAATAATATTGTGGTTTAATTTGTAAAGTTATAAAATATGTGGGTAATATTGAAAAGTTGTAAAAGTTGATGTAAAAGAGAATATTTCGAGAATATTCTTTTGGGTTTGATAATGGGTTTTTCGGTTGGAGATGAATTACTGCAAAATATGACAATTACTGCAAAATGGGTTTGAGTATGGGTTTTTCGGTTGGAGATGGCCTTAAAGATAAATATAGTGGCGTAAATACAGATTAGAAGAAAAATTTATATATATTAGTATATCTATCGGTTATTTCCAGATAAATCCCTAATGCACATTTCATCTTCCTTGTCAGTCCCCAGCACTTTATTTCTTCCTCCTAACTCCCTAATACTAATTTATCTTTCCTCCCAACTCCCCATATAAATACTATTTGTATTATTATTGATTTATTTTTACTGATTAATTCATTTGAACAATTTCTCACTCTCTCTCTCTTCATTATCTCTGTCTCTCGCCTATTCCCGTCTCTCTCTCTCTCTGAAAAATTGCCGTGAAATCGCCGTGAAATTTTTCACTCTCTTGTGCATCGCCTATCATCTCTCATTCTTTGTCTTGGTGCGTCGCTCGTCGGTGAAGAAGATTCCCCCTCCCGTCGCCATATCTCCGAGAAGCCCTCCGTCTCCGACCAAAATGCCGCGATCGAAAAAGCCGACCGTCTCCGGGAAGCCCTTGGTATCGGAAAAACCATCTTCCTCTTCCAAAGCTTCCAAAGCCGTAAGCAATGTTGATTTTTGGGGATTTTATTGAACTCGAAAATTTGGGGATTTTTACAAAATTTTGATTTTTTTTTCTCGAATTGGATGTTTTCAAAAAATTGGGATTTTTTTATGGTAATTCACTTCGAATTTGGGATTTTTGTGATAAATTATGGCTCTTTGCATGTAGGGTTTATAATTTTTTATTTTGAATTAGGGTTCATAATATTTTTTTATTTTTTTATTAGGGCTTCGAATTTGAGATTTTATTGATAAATTAGGGCTCTTTGCATCTAGGGTTCATAAATTAGAGCTCGAATTTAGGATTTTATTGATAAATTAGGGCTTCGAATTTGGGATTTTATTGATAAATTCGGAAATTAAATGTTGCTGCTGTTGTTATTTGCGAAATTAGGGTTGAGGTGTTTGAATTTCAGTTTGAATTGGTGTTTTAAATGATGTTGCTGTTGGGATTTTGTTGTTGCTGTTGGGATTTTATTGGTGTTTTTCATTTGTTATCAACTTTCTCATAACAAATTGATCCAGTGATGCTGTTTTCTATTTTGTTGCTGCTGTTTTTCATTTTGTTCTTTATTCTATCATGTTGCTGTTGTTTTCCATTTTGTTCTGTAGATGCATTATTTGTGTTTTATATTTTGTGATAGGGCACTGATTTTAGAAGTCGATGTGCCCCATCTTACTTTAAGGATGTGATGGACCGAATTCTTCTTGGGTTTCTAATTTTTTGTTAACATGCCGGACATAGCCTTTGTTGTAGGTAATGGTTTGTGTTTAAAATTCGATCCGGCTGAGTTTTGTTTGACAATGGGGCTGCGGCAGTGTGGTCTAAGTGTAGACTTAGATTTGAATTTGGAGTCCAAAGCCCTATTCGATGGTTGGGGTCGGGTTGATAATAAGCTTTTGAAAAGAAAGCACGTTGTAGAATATTTAGAAAAATTTGTTGTGGATGAAGGTCGCGTAGACGACTTCATTAGGATGTTCACTCTTTTTGTGTTTAGTTGTATATTGTTTCCTTGTTCTAGTTATTCCATTCCTAGGTTTGTTTACCCTTACCTAGAGAATGTGAGTCGAATTTGTGAGTATGCATGGGGCGATGCTACTCATAAATTCTTGGTTGCCGAACTTTTTCGCCATAGTGAATCGAGAGAGAGATCGTACTTTCATGGATGTGCAGTTGGATTGATGGTATGTATATATATGTGTGTTTCAATGTCTTAATACAATAATATTTTAATTGTGAGATTGTGTAATTTTGAAATAATGTTTATGTGTAGGCTTGGTTGTACGAGCGTGTGCCTTCTCTGGGCAAACGGTCCATGCTCGAGGCGATTCCTCGTCTGTTTCGATGGACGGGGAGCAATTTGCCGTCTACAATGGAAGGGTGTTTAAAAATCCTTCACAAGATAATGAGGCATAAGGTATAGTTTTATAGTATTATGTTTTTCCTTCTTCTTCTTTTTATATTTTTGGTTAATCGATATTGTTCTTAAATCATTATGATTTGCTTTGCAGGTGTATTCGGTGTTGCCTTTGTCTGCCGAGCGTGCTTTTGTGGAGTCCCAGGTTTTCTTTAATTTTGGTCGACAATTTATGTTTCAATGTTAAAAAATTTTCAATTAAACATGTATCTTTTTTTTATGTTCCCTTTAATTTTTGTTTTTTCTTTCATGTACAGGGAACGGTCAAGACCCGTTTACTTGCATTTGTTTGTGAGGAGAATGAGCAACTTAAAAAAAAAAATGAACTGTTGGAGAGCGAGTGGACACAAAAGAAGCAGGAAGAAGAAGAAAAATAAAAAGAGAAAGATGAGGGGGTGGAAAAAGAGAAAGATGAGGAGGAAGAAAAAGAAAATGAGGGTGCTGATGGCGGTTTTGGCCCGATTGACTTTGAGGAAGAACAGAAGGAGAAAGAGGAGGAAGAGGAAAAAGAAAATGAGGAAATAGAGGAAAAAGAGGAGGAGGAAGAGGAAAAACAAAATGAGAAAAAAGAGGAGGAGGAGGAGGAGGAGGAAAAAGAGAACGAGGAAAAAGGGGATGATGAAAAAAAGGAGGAAGCATGGGCTGTGGTGGTGTATGGAAATAAGCCAGATGATGAAAAAAATGAGTTTGTTGACTTGAACCAATTGGTGAACCTGGTGGTGGAGTCTGCCGATTTGACGGGAGGGCTGAATGAGCCGAACTCTGAGCACGGTGCTCAGAGCTCGCACCGACCAGCAGAGGAGGAGAAGCAACAGGCCTCATCCATTGTGAAGAGGGTGCGGGAGAGGCAAGGGAGGAAAAAAAGGAAAAGGAGGCCGATTTCATGACCCCCCTGTCATCCGCTCCGAAGAGACAAAAGAAAAAAAAAGTTGCAGTTGACTTCCGGGACTCATGATGTGGTAATTAAACTATTAATTTTATTTTTGTAATTTATGTTATTGTTCGTGTTGTTTTCATATAAATAATTAATTGTTTTGTTATGTAGGAGAGTGCCGACAGTCATTCTCATGAGTCTTCTTTGATGAGGTTTATAGGGAGAGAGGACTTCTGTGGCCATGATGACATTCAGGAAGAGGATCGTGGAGTCATCCGATCATTCCTGACGACCGATCGCATTAAGTAATAAAAATTATTTCAGTTTCGTAATTGTTTCATTTATGTTATATTATACTAATCATAATTGCAAATTTTCGTAGCAAAATTGTGTGGAGCAATGAGAGAGGGATAATCCAAGGAAAATTGATGATCGATCTTTTGTTCGGAAACGAGTTGAATTCTCAACTCGTTGATTGCTTCATGGAGATCCTGCGTGCTCGCCATCCTCGTATTCGCTTTGTGCCGACTTATGTTCAAGTACTATCTTTTACTATACTTTATTAATTTTACTAAAATTGCTAAGAAAAATATTTAATTTGTAGGAAGATTTGTTGAATGCGGTGGATAAAATGAAAACAAGAACCGCTTGGAAAACTGAAGATTACGCTCTGTGTGCTTCTAAGCTGACTAAAAGTAGTGTTGCCATGCTCGATGAGATGGTCCGTTCCTTGTTTGGTGCGAAGTATGTGTTCTTCCCCGTGCTGCACAATTCTCACTTCTTCTTGGTCGTCTACAAGGCTGACAAGGTTGGAGAAGAAAAATTTGTGTACCATAACTCGATGGATACACCAAGGTACCGAGGAGCCAGGAAACGTGTGGTAAGTGTTAATGACATTTTAAACTTTGTTTTGTAGTTATTATTTATGTTCTTTCGAATTAACTAGTCATGTGTTTTGTTGTATTTTTTTTTTTTTTTGGTAGGTGAAGTTCCTCGCAGGATATCTGAGTTTGAAACTTCGACGTGACATAAATCCAAACAGAACTTGGACATTAGGATACCTGAGGCAACAGAGCGGGATGAAGGACTGTGGAGTTCACATGTGCATGGAAATGGAATGTTACGCCGTCGATACTCGAGAATTTTGGGATGCCCAAAATACTTGTTCAGCCGATGCCTACCGAGCACGGATGGCAACACTCATCCTTAGAAATCCTCCTTGTTGACAGGTTGTTTGGCAGTTGGTTGTTGTTTAAATTGGATGTTTTGGAGTGTAGTATGATGGTTTGACTTTGATTGATGGCTGATTGTGGACAAAGTGGATGATGGTGTGATGATGTTTTGATATTTTGGATGATAGTTTGTGGGTTGTGAACAAGTAGTCTGTTCAGTTTGATTGTTTGATGGATGAATGGAATGCTATGGATGATGGTTTGTGGACTAAGTAGTTTGAATGGATGTTTTGGATTTTTTTGATTTGATTCCTAATGGTACCTGTATTCTTAATATTAGTACCTCATTTTTTGTGTAAAAGTACCCATTTTCCATTAGCTAGTACTTATTTAAGGATGTGGTTTAAACTGTATACCAGTTTTTATTCTTAGTAGTACCTATTTTCTTCACAATCGTACCAATGTTATATTGTTATAGAACCGGATATTAGCTCATCGGTACCACTTGTAACCAAACATGATCACTCTGGAATTCGTTTACTTAAGATTCTAAATGTCTTTGATTGCGTTTAATCGCAAATTGGTCATGAACTTGATACAATAATGAGAAAACACTACTACTAGACTTCATTTCATTGAATGACACACTTAATCTCATAAATATCATCATACATGACTACTCCAAATTCTACCTATGTATTTTCAATTCCATGATTTTTCATCCAAATCACGTGTGAACGATCTACGTGTCATGGTAGACATGAAGGATTAGAGAAATCGTGATTCTGAAAATAGTACCGGTTTCGCGAAATATAGTACCGAATATTATACTACGTAGTACCTGAGTTTTATCGATTAGTACCAACTTTTGTCAATAAAAATTGATTCTCTCAATTCTGCCCAACATTTACAAAATGTAGTACCAGTCATAGTGAAAGACAGTACCTAGGTATGGCAATATAGTACCGGATATTCTCTCCCTAGTACCACTTATATTGAACACATACGAAGACCGAATTTCGGTCGCAAATGATGTTAGTACGACCCATGATCACTCTGGAATTCGTTTACTTAAGATTCTAAATGTATTTGATTGCGTTTAATCACAAATTGGTCATGAACTTGATACAATAATGAGAAAACACTACTACTAGACTTCATTTCATTGAATGACACACTTAATCTCATAGATAACATCATACATGACTACTCCAAATTCTACCTATATGTTTTCAATTCCATGTTTTTTCATCCAAATCACGTGTGAACGATCTACGTGTCATGGTAGACATGAAGAATTACAGAAATCGTGATTCTGAAAATAGTACCGGTTTCGCGAAATATAGTACCGAATATTATACTACGTAGTACCTGAGTTTTATCGATTAGTACCAACTTTTGTCAATAAAAATTGATTCTCTCAATTCTGCCCAACATTTACAAAATGTAGTACCAGTCATAGTGAAAGACAGTACCTAGGTATGGCAATATAGTACCGGATATCCTCTCCCTTGTACCACTTATATTGAACACATACGAAGACCGAATTTCGGTCGCAAATGATGTTAGTACGACCCATGATCACTCTGGAATTCGTTTACTTAAGATTCTAAATGTCTTTGATTGCGTTTAACCGCAAATTGGTCATGAACTTGATACAATAATGAGAAAACACTACTACTAGACTTCATTTCATTGAATGACACACTTAATCTCATAGATAACATCATACATGACTACTCCAAATTCTACCTATATGTTTTCAATTCCATGTTTTTTCATCCAAATCACGTGTGAACGATCTACGTGTCATGGTAGACATGAAGGATTAGAGAAATCGTGATTCTGAAAATAGTACCGGTTTCGCGAAATATAGTACCGAATATTATACTACGTAGTACCTGATTTTTATCGATTAGTACCAACTTTTGTCAATAAAAATTGATTCTCTCAATTCTGCCCAACATTTACAAAATGTAGTACCAGTCATAGTGAAAGACAGTACCTAGGTATGGCAATATAGTACCGGATATCCTCTCCCTAGTACCACTTATATTGAACACATACGAAGACCGAATTTCGGTCGCAAATGATGTTAGTACGTCCCAAATTGGTCACAAATTGGTACTATATAATCCCTCTGACATTAGTTTATATGAGATTTGGTATTTGGTTAATTAAGTTTAATCACAAATTGGTCACGAACTCAACACACTACAAGTGGTATTAATATATACTTCAACTCATTGAATGGTACCTATTTTGAAGTTAATAGTACCGCCCTGTCTTCAACGAAGTACCTGTTTTTGATCGATTAGTACCAGCTTTCTGGAATGAAAATGTAATACACCGATTACAACTTCCCAAAACTATTACCTATATTGCAGTATGAAATGCCAGTATATTGCACAAAAAAATATTACTCATAAAGTGTCATTTACTACCCACTCTTTGGAATGAAAATGAGTACACACATATATCCACAAAACTAGTACCTATATTGTAAAAGGAGAGTACCTGGTTTGACGTTCTTAAGTACCCATGCAGAATTGTAAATGATGTTTTGTATGTACTGCAGCATTACTCGCAAAATATTCTTACAGTACATACTCGGAATATGTCAATAATGTATCATCAAAATACATATTCCGACCAAAAAAAAAAAAAAAATACAACAGTTTCCAACACACTTTCCCAAAACAATAAACACAAATGCCAAACACAAAAGTGATCTACATACGTTCTTTGCACGTACGTCGATTGTGTCCACGACCACCACATCGCTTACACCGCCTCACCGCAACATCAACTTGTGAAGGAAACCTTTTTTCCCTCCTTCGTCCGGGTTGAGATCGTACATCCGGGGCATGAATGGCATAATCAAGATGTGTCGAGGAAGATGCCACATTATGGTCGTAGTTAGGTATAGGGTTAATAGTACCTTGATAAGCTTGCCTATACATCCCGACACGATAATATGGATCGCAAAAATCGTAGACGGACATTGACCTACTCTCAATACAAGCACATGCATGCTTGCACGGCATCTTACATAGTTGCCATTCTCCACAAGAACAAGTCCGAAGTTGCAAATCTACGTCACAACTTTTGTCGCCATCAACAACCTCAAACCTCCATTCACTTGATTGACTGATTTTGACATTGCGGGAAACACTGTAGGAAGCTGCAATTTTTTTCTCAAGCTTAGGACACAACTGACCAGTGAACCGCGACACTCCTTCACGCCGATCATGCATCATGGTCATAATTTGTTTTCTTATGTGATCCACCATGGCTACAATAGGCATAAATCGTGCCGACTTTACCCAGTTATTCCAACATTCTGCTTGATTATTATTCATGATCCCCCAACGGTCTCCAACAAATAAAGAATTCGCCCAACACTGTGGGTTAGAATTCTGAAGGAACTCCATTGCTTCAGGCATCTTAGTCAAAGTATTTATATGGATATCAAAATCTTGCCTTTTAGGAGCATACGCAGCTTTCATAAAAACCGAAGACGAATGTTTTTTATTAAAATGTGGGTATTTCCTCAACACCTACAAAACATAAATAAATAAATAAATAAATATATAATTATTCACAGAAGAAATGTGAATTATTCACATTTTTAAACAGAATTTAAAAAGAATAATATTCACAGAATAATAATTATTCACAGAATATAACAGAATTTAAATTTCTTACCTGCTTCTTAAAGTTGTCGACTAAGTGCCTCAAACAATAAGCATGATGGCTGCCAGGAAAAACCGTAGGGATGGCTTTAAGTAGTCCACTGTGTCGGTCCGAATAAAAAGTGAAGCTTCTAGAAACAGGTAAGCAGGAGGAAAGAAAACTACTATTCAGCTTCAATCAAAACCACTCCAAATTTTCATCCGTCTCGGCATCAACCACGGCATATGCTATAGTGAACAAGTCGTCATTGGCATCCTTACTCACAGCACTAAGCAAAATGCCTTTGTAATTATGTTTTATGTGGGTGCCATCCAAAAATATCAACGGTCGACAACCGGTTAAAAAACCGACAAGGCAAGCATTAAAGCAGATGAACAATCGGCGGAACTTATTCTCGACGGGGTCAATCTCACAATCGGCAATGCTTCCAGCGTTTGTCTCACGCACTGCGCTACAATACCATCTCAATTTGTCGTAAGATCCCCTGTCTGCTCCATGAATATCTTGCATTGCAAGTTCCTTCCCTAACCATGCTTTTTTGTAAGGCAACTCCAAGCCATAATCCCTGTAAATATCTTTCAATATCGTGCAAGGCTTGTAGTTCGGTTCATCTCTCAGTCTGTCTTTGATTGTAGTTGACACCCAAATGGAGTCCGCTTTCGGATGCCCCCTTGTCCGAAGATTGGACACACCACAAGTATGGACGAGGTTGCATTTCCGGATGGCAAACTGCTGATCGCCTTTGTATAACGATGCATATACTCTCCATTCACAATCCGCATCGCTACAACAAACGATGACCTTCTGCTTGTCATTTTTCCGATACTTAAAGGACTGCTTGTTTGCAATTGCGTAGTTTTTTACACTCTTTCGAAATTCGTCGGCCCCAGCGAATATTTGCCCCTCTCCTTTGAGGCAACATCTCCAAGAATCGATTGATTTATCTTGCAACAACTCATGTTCTCCCTCCGACAAATCATCAGACTGTACGTTTTGCCTGCGTTCATGACAAAATAATACAAACATTTATAAATAATGGAACTAGTTAAAAAATTAATGAACTAGGATATGATACGACTACACCATATTTCAATAATAAATTCATTAATATTATGAAAACAACATTACCTGCTCATGTTCATCGGGAAGGATTGAACTCCATCATCCCGTCTTTCATTTCTTTCCATGGCAATGATCTCTACGATATTTCGTTTCCAACAAAAGTGTAACCGAATCATGTTCTTCACATCCTCATCATCCAACAAAGTAACTCTCTTTTTTTCCTTTGGCGCAATATAACATAGCACGACGGATTCGAAATTAACGTTCGGCCACCTCTTTGATATGAGAGCGTACACTTCGCTAAGCATTGATCCAATGTGCATAGAGAACATAAACAATTCATTCTTGTACGTACAACTCCCTAGTATATCACTTTGTGCCCCTTCCATCTATCTAACAATATTTGGATAAATAAAAATAATTCACATTTCTCAGGAAAATATGATACAAAGAAGAATTAAAGTGGTACTATATACATGCAAACAGAGGTACAATAATCAAGAATAAGGGTACAGTGACATTCCCATTGTTTTTGGGTGAATAACACATTACATAACTTAATAATAGCATCAATTTCGTATACATAAACAAGAAATAAGAGATTTTGATTGATTTAGGGTTAATATGAACATCAATTTTCAAAATTCAATCCCTAACAAATTAACCAAATATATACGAGTTAAACATGATTTTTGGACTCCAATGTGCATAGAGAACATAAACAATTCATTCTTGTACGTACAACTCCCTAGTATATCACTTTGTGCCCCTTCCATGTATATAACTATTGGATAATAAAAATAAAATTTCACATTTCCCAGGAAAATATGGTACAAAACAGTATTAAAGTGGTACTATATAAACAAACAGAGGTACAATAATCAAGAATAGTGGTACAGTGATCATTCCCACCTTATTTTTATGTTTTAGGGTGAATAACACATTACAAAACTTAACAATAGCATCAATTTCGTATACATAAACAAGAAATAAGAGATTTTGATCAATTTAATTGATTTAGGGTTAATATGCACAATAATTTTCAAAATTCATCCCAAACAAATTAACCAAATACATACGAATTAAACATGATTTGTGGACTCCAAAATGCTCATATAATACATATATTACTTGCTACTTCAAATTTTGGCCAGAAAAAGCACGAATGTTGCCGAAAAAAATTAATTCTTGGCCGCACGAATTTGACGTCGGAATCACTTCTTTGGCCGGATTTGTTGTTGCCGGAGTTCTTCTCGCCGGATTTTGTCGCGACCTGCAAAAACAAAAAATAAAAAAATGCAAGCAGTCGCCGGAAATGAAGGAAGACGGGAGAGTGACGGGAGGGAGGGAGAAAGGGTGTAGAAGAAGATTGATCAGAAATAATAAAATAGTATCATGTGTTGGGTTAGTGGAAGATAAAACAAATAAAATAATGTGTTAGTGGGATGATGTAATAAAGCATTTTAGTTTTGATTTAATTTTAACATTAGGGAGTTAGGAGGAAGAAAATTAAGGAATTAGGGAGTTGAAAGGAAGAAAAAAAGGTATAGGGACTGAGGAGGAATATGAAAAGACACTTAGGGATTTAATAGGAAGTTGCCCTATATCTATTATACTTGTTTACAAGAAATACTAATAGAGACATAAACTATAAAAAAAAATGATCTCTTCACTCTTAAGACTAGTGGCAGTGGCGTGCTAGGAATTAATTGAGCTGGACAGCAAAAACGTTCCACTTATCTCAAAAACATGATTTATTTGCTTTTTAATCCAATCCGATTAAATTTTGAACATGAATTATTACACGAGCGAAAAATATAATAACATATAAAGCTGAAAATATGAGGATTATTTTGATGTCAATATAATTCTAATAAGTCATGAAAATAATCTCTAAGGTACCGAAACAGCTAAAATTATTAACTACTCTCGCTATACTAAAAAAAATATATATTCTAATATCTCAATTAAACTCTGAATTTAATTTAAATAGACAAAATTTCTAAATAAATTAATTATCTCAAATGATTAAATTAAACACCCATGTCTAATTAATCATAAAACGTGAAATAATTAATCTCGTCTTATAAAATTCATTTCTGAAAAATAAACTTATCGGAATTAACTGACTCGTTTACTGAATAGAATTTAATCGAGAATACATTCGACTTAAAGTCGAACTTTTAACTGAATAACTTAATATCTGAGCTCAGAACTAGGAACGAGCATTATTAATAAAAGTAAATTAGTTCAAACTCGAAACTAAAAATAATTACTTTTATTAATAACTGAATGGGATGTTACAGCGTCCCTTCAAAATACCATATTTACCTTTTAGAAAATCGGCACGTTACAACAACACACAAAAATAATTGAAAAGACCACTACGTGATAGTTATGACTTGCCGAGTAATCGTAGGTAAATTTTGGTTAGTGCAAATAGCTAGAAGAAACAAAATTAGTTAGCATGATTTAAAAAAATTGCTGAAATAGAAAAATTCAGATCAAATAATTGTATAATTGTTAGCATGGTCTCCTTTCCACTTATGCCACGTCAGCATGAAGACCAACAAGACCGAGATGAAGACAAATGAGCTTATGCTCCACGTCAGACGATCATGCAGCCAACATGCACAACATGCATAGACTATAGTGCCCCTGTAGCATTTCATGAGTTTTAATGTTTTTGTCTTGTTTCTACATTTGGTAGTACATCTTTTGGTTCCTTTTTGAATCTTTATCCTTTTATGTCTTATCTCGATTAGGTCACGAGATATTAGTATATATTGATGTAAACTCATTGTTGATGGTATGAAAAGTTGTTTCATCTTTTTCCTCTCTTAGCAGAAGAACTCTAAATAGCCAAGCATTCACTTTGTTCATCAAAAGATGCTGTTTGTTTCCAACAATAATCCATCGTGTAAGTATCGCTCAATATTCTACAATCCACATTTAGCTATTTACTAAGTTTCCATGCGGCATATCATAAAAGGGACGTTGCATCATTGAGCATGCTCTTAGTTGATGAAGCCAATAGTTCACATGCTCTTAAGTGATGATGCCAAATCAGAATCCAAAGAAATTGATACAGCATGCTCTTAATTCATGAAGTCAAATTACACATGCTCTTAACTGATGATGCAAATTAGAACCCAAAGAAATTGATGCAGCATGCTCTTAGTTAATGAAGTCAAATTAGTACACATGCTCTTAACTGATGATGCCAAAATTAGAACCCAAAGAAAACAATTCTGCCAAGTTTTTTTAGGTTCATTGTGACATGGACGTACCACCAAGTTTAGTTTACCCGCCATATACTTGTATCTTGTCATCTATAAAGTCTAATAACACAAACATTTCAAGCAACAAAGCAAGAGTCAGGAGGTTTCAATGTCTACAGCTAAGGGAGATTACACATATCAAAAGAGATGGCCAAGCCATCACTCTCAACTTTCCAACATCCCCAAACACAGATACTGCCCGAAAAAATTGTCAAACTTGCTTTCTTCACTTGTGACCTACCCAAAGCAGGTATGGTATGCAAGACAAAAAATATGCAATTCCAATACCAAACTAGTCAAGGGCAGTGAGCCTTTAACAATGCACACCAAGTGTCATCCACCAAATTCCCACTTCTGAAAGCAAGAAACTTTTGACACATTCACAACAGCCTACAAAGACAACAACTTGTAATACCAAGCACTAGACAAACATTAGATATATACGAAAGCAAAATGGAAATCCAAGAGGCTACAAACACATTAAAAACAACAATCTCAGGTACCAATTTCACAACCACCGAAAAGGTGTTACCTTAGGAAAGTCACATTACCCAGATCAGAGAAAGAAATAACTACATCATTTGACTTAAAATAGCAGTATTGAAAAGACAGCTTCTTCTCATGCACACGACCGTTTTTATGCATCCACAAAACCCACAAATCCAAGAACATAAGACAACTCAGCTCAAGAGTCATTCAGGGAAGACTCTGGTACGTACGGGGCAGCCTTGGGTTTGTACCGAAGAAGATTATGTTGAGCAGCTAGAGCCTCATCCTTAGGGCATTCATAGGTGCAGTGCTTTGTATAGCTGCGGCAAATAATACAGTACTTTCGTCCGAGCGCTGCTGTCTTGCTGCCACATCTGTTACAAACCCACTTGTCGACATCGAAGGAAGAGTAACCCACACAAAAAGGACAGGCTATCTCGAAGTATTCCCGGTTAAAGTCCGCCCCACGAGGGTAAGAAGAGCATACGTAAGGTCACTGACTGAAGCCATGAGTATTGTAGCAAATACGACAGGGCTCAGGAGAGTCCCCACAGCACTCGCTGCTAGACTTCTTAAGGGGCGGTGGGAAGTTGGCAATAAGGTCGGCTATAAAAGGATCTACTTTGTATTCAATGTCGAAATGAAAATAATCTGGGTCCGGCACTGTGAACATACTCCCATAATTACCTGGAGATACAAACCCAAACCAGTCCGGAGAATAAGACTTAACATATTTTGGAGTGTACACCCTCTGGCAAGCAAGTGGATCTGGCACAGGCAACTTCACTTCATTAGCGCCTGTTTGGCAATTTCATTTCAATAGTTAGAATAAATCCTATGAAACTAGACACAAGTAGACTTGAGGTTATCCGAAATAATTGTTCAAGATCAATTCAAGTAACCATCAACGACAGAATCAGTTGGTATAACATCCCACAAGGAAGGTTTGATTGGTAACAAAGCCAATTATACAGTTAGCTTCAATAACATCCAGAATAATTAAACAGGATCAATTTATTTAGGTTATCTCCATTACACAGGAAACCATCAACCGAAGGAGAATGTGTAAAAACAGAAAATACCAAACAAATGAGATGTATTCAACTCGATGGAGATCAAGGAAGAGAATAAAAAAGGGAAATTGCATACCTGTAGCACCAGAGGCTCCTCTGGCTAGTAGGGAGCGGTATGATTTCCATAAATCTGACAAAAGTTCTAGATTAGGAACAATCAAATCGTCTCGTTTTATACAATTGGAAGATGATTTCTTCTTACTGTGAGAAATGAAGCCGACATCATGAAAGAAGGGTTCTTCTTATAGGGTTTTCACATCTCTGCCCGCCATGCTTTCCAGGGAGTTTGAACTAGATGATTCCATTGTACCTGACCCAAAAAAAAAATCCCTGATTAGCAATACATAAAACACCAACGCGAAGAACTAAACTAAAACAATCTCGTTTCAATCACACGAGATGTTTTTTAATATTATAGAATGTGTACCCAGATTTTCAGAGGACGCAATGAATTTGGATGTAGACATGCTTTCCAGGGAGTTGGAACTATATGATTTCTTTGCACCTGACCAAAAAAACAAAACGAAAATCCCAGATTTGCAATAAATAAAAAACCAACGCCTAGAACTAAAACAATCTCGTTTCAAATCATACGAGATATTTTTTATACCTATAGAAGGTGTACCCAGATTTTCGAACGATAGCGCTGGATTTTCAACATCTAGCCGGGAAATCGCTTTGGAGGAAGACATACTGTTTAGGATTCAGTTATAAGATGAGGACTGATGGATGGAGTTAATACAGATTATAAAAGGGCAGCAGTTTACTAGTCACCGTCCCTCTTGGACAATTTTGCCCTTCTCATTTTTTCTAAACATCTCAGAGGAAAGTGTACGGTGAAATGTCGTCAAATTCGAAGGTACGAAAAAATACGTGTACGGCCGCCGGTTCCGGACGGCTTTTAGCCCGTCCGGCCACTGGAACCGGACGGTCTTTAAGCCGTCCGGACCGGCCGGCCGGACGAGCTAAAAGCCGTCCGGAAAGCACGGCCGGTCGGACCGTCCGTGTCCGAACTGGCCGGCCGGCCGTAAATTTTTTTTTTTTTTTTCTAAATTATTATGTTATTTATTCGAAATAGTTATGTTATAAATTGGACTATATTATTATGTTATAAATTATTATGTTATATTTTAGACTTGATTATGCTATAAATTGGACGTTTATCGTGTTAGGAGTTACAAATTATTATGTTACATGTTGATTATAATATAAATTGGACGTTTAGATATTATCGTGTTACGAGTTAGAAATTATTACATTACATATTAGTTTTAGTTATGTTATAAATTGACGTTAGATAGTATCGTGTTAAGAGTTACAAATTATTGTGTTACATGTTTATTATAATATAAATTGGACGTTAGATAATATCGTGATCGTGTTAGGAGTTACAAATTATATTAATTGAACGTTAGATAATATCATGTTACGAGTTACAATTATTATGTTACATCGTAGGATTAATTATCTTAATTTAACATGTTCTAAAAATATAAATATTGTACTATATAGCAGGAGTCATAGGAAGATTTTGGAGGAGATGGTGTTGATTACAGTCTGCGTTTCGATACATGTTCATTCTATAATAGTGCTCAGGAGGCTATTGAAGCTGCAAAACACCAGGCAATGCTGAATGGTTTCCTATTAATTATTTCGAGCCACAAAAAGAAAACGGTCAGACTTTTGAAGTGCCATAGAGGCGAACGGTGCAGAGGCACAGGCGGAAATTCTAGAAGGACAAAAACGAATAAGTGCGGCTGCAATTTTGAGATCAAAGTAAAAAAGGTGTCCGGCGTTCCATACTGGAGGATCTGTAGATGTAGCAATGAAGAGAAAGGCTACCATAACCATGCATTTGCTGTGTATCCTGAGGGTCATAGCCAGTTGAGCGGTCTCAG